>CM053784.1:533590788-533880788 GCA_028749045.1 Cupressus sempervirens
GGGATGATTTGTTCATGTGAATGGATGATCAGGAAAGTTGTAGAAAATCAGGCTCCCAATTGCAAGTAGTTTCATTAATTAGATAAGGGAATCAACTTCGAAAGCAGAATGATCAAAATAGGCATGTCCATCCTTATAAGGAAAATCAGAAGAACATTAACCTATAATATTTTTGAAGGAAAAAAAATAATAATAATAATAATTTGGTGGAAAAATCTATGAGCTATGTGGCTCCACATTGTGGCTATCCCACTATCCAGTAGTGGAGACTCTTCACATTAAATATGAAGATCTTGAAATTAAAAAAGATAACTATCAAAAATCTATATTTGTGTTTTAATGATAACAAATATACAATCTAATTTTAAGAAAAATAAGTCTTAAATGTATATGATTAAATAAAATAAACGAGTACTAGTTGTAGCTACATAATTCTAGTATTATTGATTATTTCGAACAAAATATTCAATAAAGCAAGTATGAAGTAACATAAATGGATCATCTACTTGATCACATTATGACTTAATGTAAATGCATCTGATCATTAGCTAGACGGTATTATGCATGAGATCTTTACTCAATCACCAAGAGATAGTATAATTTGTAAGTACAGATTTTTACATACGTAGTTTGGTATGAATAAATTTGATTGAATGCAAGGATAATTGCTTTTTTCATTGAACTTAGCAATTCTTCCAGACCTCCTCCTACCACTTCTCCCCTCGTCCTCAGAATCCTCCAGTTCTTTCTCCTAATGACTTAGTGTTATTGTTGAGGTGTAATTTGGTTTGGAGTTTGAATATATTTTTTAGACCTTTTTACATTTAGTTTTTTTTTTTTTATAGTTGGCTTAATGTTAAGCATGCTTGAATTCACAAAATATTTAAAGATGTGAATCATCATTACATCTAAAGTTCTCATTAGAATTGAGAAAAGTTTAGTGTTACAATGAGGGGTATGTTTAATTATAATTATAGTTAGTGTACAAATTAAAATATGAAAAAGTATGTCAAAACTTCATTTCTTAATCATTAATGTTATTGATATTTATGATTAGTATATTTAATATTATAATTATTTAGTTCTTAATTAATAATTAAATTATATGAAATAATATTTTTGAAATAGTGAAAACAAAATTATATAATTTTATAAAATTGGAAATTCGATTGGGAAATTATAGTTAGTGTATGCATTACTATTAAATAAAAGTATGTTCAAAATTATGTCAATACATCAATTCTCAATCATTAATGATATTACTATATTATGATTCATATATTTCATATTTAAAAATTTTATATCTTAAATAATACATTTAATTATATGAAATAATATTTTTGAAGTCATGAATTTTTTTATTAAACTTTATAAGATTTGAAATTCAATTCAAAAGAAAGGGAAATTAAATTTGAAGAGATGCTATAAAATTTGAAATTTAATTCAAAGAAAGCGAAATTAAATTAGAAGAGATGTAAGCATTTGATAAACATGAACTATGTGTAACATGATAAAACTTATGTAGAGTGCACACATAGATTGCTTATTGCATAAAGTGGAAAGCTTTTAGATATACAAATTTTATTCTTGAATTATGATTTAGAATAAACTATGAAAATAATATGTACACCTTATACAAAATTTATTTCACAATTTAGTTAAAACATTACTTTAAAAAAAATGATCCCATCAAAATCAAGTGATCTACTCATTATTACTTTTTATTATTTTTTAATACTATCAATAATATTTATATATACATATTTATCAACTATCATCAATTTATAAATGATTTTGTTAAAAAAAAAATTCTAATAACAATATTAAAAGTTTAAAAACATTTAACTGTGCTAGATTTGTTTGATAATTACTCAATATTTTTAAGTTCTTGTTAGATGAAGATATCTTCCAAGAAAGGACTCATCTCAATACACATGAGTCAATCATAATATAGTTTTTTCACAAGTATTATATATTCTAATTTTTTTTGAATATTATTTAAATTTAATTTATTATACATGATTTTATAGTTTTTTCACAAGTATTATATATTCTAATTTTTTTTGAATATTATTTAAATTTAATTTATTATACATGATTTTATTTTGTAAGGATTATATTTAAGAATAATGATAATAATTTTTATTTATTGAAGATTCATTTACATGTTTATAATAAATAACTTCTGAATTTTACAAGTTTTCTTACCTCTAAAAATCAAATGTCAATTTTCTAGTATTTGATTGCTAATAATTTTTACTACAAATATTTTTTTGTATTTTTTATCTGTTTTCAAACAATTGTATTTTGTCCACTTTTTATTCATGTTTTCAATGTTATATAGAAATAAGTCCTTTTTGTTATTCTTATATAGAAATTAGTTTTTTCCTTTCTTTAACTATCCCTTCTACATACTTATCTCTTACGGGAACCATCAACAAAACATATCTATGTGTTTTTCTATCACTTCCTTCTTTCATTTTCCTTCATTCCTTACTTTAATAATCCTAAAACTAGGAGAAGGGGATTTAGTAGTACATATTTAAGTAGAACTATTGCTTTCAAATTACTTATAAAAAATGGATATCTCTGAAAAACGAATAATGTGATAAAATTTCTAAATGTAACTATAAATCGAATACTAAAATACAAACTATTATGAAATATATATTTTTGTTTTATGTGTATATTAATATTACATAACCCTATTAGCTAAACATAAGTAATATAATTGTTTGTTGGGCCTATCCTTATCAGCTATATATAAGGATTATAAATTTACAAAGTTATTAAAAAAAAGAAGAAGAAGCAAAAGTGGACTAGCCACCATATATTTTATTATTTTTAATCTGGTTCAATGTCTCAATGGGGAAAGAACCAAATGAACAAAATTCAATTTACAAAGTTATATGTGTTGACAATATTTTTAAAGTTTTCTTTTAAGACAATCTACTCATTTCAAATAAATTAATCTAACCTTCCTTCACCTTGGGGTTCAGGTTCAGTACTTTAGTAAGCTAATAAATAACTTCTAGAATTTTACACAGTCTTCATACCTCTAAAAACCAAATGTCAATTTTCTAATATTTGACTGCTAGCAATTTTTATTACAGTTAGATTTTTGTCTTTTTCATAAAGTGTAACGCCTCACCAAGGGATCCAAAAGAATTAACCTAAAGTTTTACTAAGTTTTCTAAACATTTTTTTTTTAAAGAAAGATAATCATACACATCAAACACATCGTAGAGAAAGCAATAACATACAATCAACTATAAACATACATAACATGTTACATTCCTTAAGGATCCCAAGACATTGAGCCCCATTTAAATTTAATTAATTCTAAGTCTAAAAACTACCACATCCACATGAAAGAATAATTAGAAAGTCCAAAGTCCATAATATACATTTGTTCTAAATGCCTCTTGGCAAATGAAATTCGAAATGCTCAATCATCCACTATACATGTCACAGGGTATGAAAGGCTAAAAGAATATACATATGTAGAAATAAAGATGCATCATCATCCTTGAATCCATGATACAAGTACATTAAAATAAATGAACCAATAACATACATGATAATTCCATCCATCATAAAACACAAATATCTATCATAAAACACAACTAACTAAGTGCGCGGTTCCTCCCAACCGTCAGTAGCATCATTAGCTGACCAAATCGTTAGTAGTATAGTAATAGGGACATCACTCCTAAACATACTAAAACATAAGCATAAGGAAATCTAACATGCTAATCATCAATATAAAGAAATGCATTAGTAAATAACATCATCTAAACATAATAAATAACATCCCAAGAAGCTCTAGCCACAGTGACTACAGATGGATCTCAATGGTCTCAAGTCCCAAATAGGATATCAAATCACATATCACAAGTACTCTCTAATTCTAAGAAATCCTAAAAGTAATCTAACTCAAAGGTTCTAACAAAAATTGACATCTAATTCCCAGAGGTACACAAAGACACATAGGAAACCTAGTATGTAAGTGAGAAAGTGTCATCACACGAATCACGTTAGGAGTTATCCTGGAAGTTAGCTTAGGACTCCAAGGTCCCTAGTGATCCTTATGCAACCACTAGTATCCTCTCATACTGACGAGGCATATTATAGAATGCAAGGTCATAACCAAGTGCTCTCTCTACTCCCATCCTAATTTGTACTAGCACTCGAGACATCTGCGAGAACATACAATTATCTTATTAGGTTCATTTTAATCCCCATTTAGTGTAATGTTTTTACTTATTAAAACAACTTATAATGAGTTCCCTTGGTAGCCACTTAGGGCTCCATCCCCCATTACAAGCCACTTCCCGATACTACATATAGATTACCTACCCTAGGCTCATAAATCAAAAATCAAAGAATCATAGTAAAATCACCTCAGCCCTATACATGTGACTGAAAAGCATCAAAGATAATCCACAGTAATCACAACAATTCTCCACGAGCTATTGGAAAGCACCAAAAGATAATCATAATGATCACAATAGTTCTCAACGAGCAATTGAAAGACATCAAATAATAAATCACAATATCCATCAGTTCTCAATGAGCAACCAGAAAGTATCCCAAAATAATATTGATCAAAGACTCTAAAATGGTCAAGTCAAACATGTCACAACATGACATCATCAAGAACATAACAAACACTTTAGTCTTCTCATAGTGACTAGAAAGCAAATCAAATATAACTGATCGATGACTCAAAAATGGTTAAGTTACGTATCTCATATACATACACCTCACCTTCACACAAGAAGACTGGAAAGCAATAACGATCAATAAATACAAACACATCATAGAGCATACTTAATCACATTACCATGGTTGGGTTTTAAAAAGATTGAGATCAAATAACATCAACATGACATCACAACTCATAAACCCCAAGCCTCTAGTAGATGTTCTATAATTGGTCAACAATCTAGTCAACCCCAAAACCCCAAAACATAGATAGCATAGAGAAACCAGATACAAACACATGTTTTGGTTTGCTTTTGCAATCACATGGTTAAGCCAAATATAAGGTTTTAGTTTTCGTTTCATGTATATTTCAAGTATTTAAGATCCTTCATTTAATCTCCAAGTCAACCCATTGATCTCTTCGAGTAAAACATAGAATTATCCCTCTGTTATTTTAAAACAATTTTTAAAAATAATCAGAAGATAATTATTTACTTATTTAAATCATTAAACTAATCCTCATTGACTTTTAATAAAATCGTTGCATTATTTTACTAAAATTCAATGCTACTAATAATTAAATAAAACTCCCAATTCCAAGAAGTGTCTCTCGTTATTCAATATATTAATTAAATTAACCATTGTGAAAATATAAAATAATTAAATCTTAATTAATTATTTAAATTTAATAAACATCAGAGAATTAAATAAATGTAATACTCAATCGAACATCTCCCATGATTAATTAATCTTAATTAAATTATATTTAATTAAATCAATTAATAAATTATGTAAACTAATCATATTAATCTTCCATTAATTAAGTTATTCATTGATTTTCAATAAATCAATTTGCAATTCTAAAGAACCCAATATTATCGATAACAATAATTGAATAATTTAAAAACATCAATTTATAACATTCCCTATTAATTAGCCTTAATTAAACTAAATTTAATTAAGCTAATTACTAAATTCTAAATACAAAACTATATTATTATTTAATTGTCTATTAAATAATAAATAAAATTATTAATAAAAACTAATAAATATTAATAATTCAACAATTAATATTCATAAACTTTTAATAGTATATTTAGATATTTATAATAATAAAATTATTAACAAAACTATCATTAAAACATTATATATTTCATATACATATGGGTGCAGGCTTTTAAAGCCACTGCCTCAAATAAAAAGGCCCATGCTGATGGCCACTGTCATAGTCGCAGGTAGACTGCGTCAGCAGTTTGCTGCCAATGAGAGATAACCCTTGTTAGGAATAAGGTGTCTCAACCTTGTATAATTCCTATTCTTATTATTTGTTTTGTAAAATGTATTTCTTGCAAATAATGTTGATGTGTTGACATCTTGAATTGTGTGTAAGGAGATCATGGCTAAAATGGTTATGACAGATTCTTATGACATGTAAGAGCTATGTTAGGAAGATTCAATGACAGGTGAAGACATTTGGCAACTAAGATATTTGAGTATTGTATTCCTATTTTCTCGAAGAATGGTAAAACCCTAATACGACTTAGCTTTGGGAGTAGCCCTAAAGTGAAGCGCATGTTATAAGCATTTTTAGGGTTGCAAAGAGGGATGATGCGAAAAAAGGTGTATTGTTGGTACTGCGAGTTACTACTGGAGTCTTTTGTTGTAGATGTTGAACTTGCATTGCAAGTGTATTGTAACCTTGTGTTGAAGATAATACATTGTGCAGGTTCTGAAGGGGTGGGGTTGTTTTACCGAAAGGATTTTCCCCACTGGCAAATCTTTGTGTTATGTGTTTCTTTCGTTGTCTATTTTCTGTATGCATGGTTGGCTGCAATATTGTTGTTTACATGATATTGAATCTAAAGTGTAGAAGATTTTAATAGGATTTGCATCATACTTTCCTTATGAGATTAGTGTAGGAAGCTGTTTCCGCACCTGAGTTTCCTTACAAGTGGTATCAGAGAATGATCAACTTTTGATCCTAGTTGTTGGGTATGGTTTTTTGAGCTAATCTCAAGTCGAGTGGGAGTCTTGTGCAGAGCATCCTGAAACTTATTTGCAGATTGAGATGGCAAGTTCATCATATGGAAGAATGGAGGTGGAGAAATTTAATGGCACTAATTTTGAGTTGTGGAAACTCAAGATGGAAGACATGTTGGAAGATCGTGACCTATGGGAAGCAACTACAAGTGCTAAAGACCAACAACTGTAGCTCAAGTAGATTGGGATATCAAAGACCGTAAAGCTAAGGGTCTCATAAGACTCTGTTTAATCGATGCAGTTCTTCTGAATGTTCTAGATGAGAAAATCGCATATAGTTTGTGGGAGAGACTTGGGGCCATGTATCAGGCCAAATCTTTGGTGAACAAGTTGTTCCTAAGGAAGAAGTTGTATTCTCTGCGAATGGAGGAAGGTGGATCCTTAACGGATCATTTAAATGCATTTAATTTGCTGGCTGCACAATTGACATCAGCTGGTGTCAAGTTAGAGGAGGAGGATTGTTGCTACACACTTTTTTGTTCTTTACCAGATTCATGGAACCATCTTGTGATGGCTCTCGGAAGCACATTAGTCACCTTCAAAATGGATGATGTGGTGTCTTTGCTGCTATCAGAGGAGATGTGAAGAAAGGCTTCTGTTTTGGAAAAAGAAGCCCTTGCTGTTCATGGGAGATCCACGGAAAGAGGGAAGAAAAATGATAATAAGTCTGACAATAAGGGTAGATCCAAATCCTGTGGGAAGTCAAAGACTTCCAATAAGTCCAAGGCAAAATGTTGGAACTGTAATAAGACTGGGCACTTTCATAAAGACTGTAAAGAGCCTAAGAAGAAGAAGAAAGCCTCAGATTCTGGTTCTGAAAAATCTCAAGAAGATGGTGATGCATTCATCGTAGCTTTGGCAGCCCATGCATCTGATGATGTGTGGTTGGTTGACTCAGATGCATCTTTTCACATGACCTCTCATCGAAACTGGTTCTCAAGATATGAAGAGTTCGATGGTGGAAAGGTGTACCACGGTGATGATTCTCACCTAAAGATAGTTGGACGCGGAAGGGTCACTATCAAATTTCCTGATGGACGAGTAAAGGGAATCAATGGAGTTATGCACATTCCAGGTTTGGCACAAAACCTATTATTTGTAAGTATGCTAAACGATGTAGGTGTGCAAGTTGTTTTTTCAAAAGAAGGATGCAAGATGATGAGAGGATCGATAATGCTTGCAAGGGGTACTAGGAGAGGTACCTTATTTCAGCTAGATGCATGTATTCCTCTATGTAATAGTTCTTCATCCTCACTATCTGATTGAGCAGTGAAGAATACTGTGGTTATTGGTTCTGATGGAAATGCAAACACTTTGGAAGGTAAGCTTCCTGCAGAAAAGACAATGTTATGGCATTTGAGATTTGGTCACATTGGTGAAAAGGGTCTTAGAACCCTGAAAAATAAAAATCTTGTTGAGGGGTTAAATGATTGCAATCTTGAGTTTGACTTCTGTGAACACTGTGTGTACGGTAAAAAAAATCGTGTTTAGTTTTACTCTAGTTCTCACAAATCTTCTGATGTTTTGGATCTTATTCATTCTGATGTATTTGGTCCTGTAAAAGTTCCTTCAATCTCCAAGTTTGTATTTTTTGTATCTTTCATAGATGATTACAGTAGAAGGACATGGATTTATTTCCTTAAGAGTAAGACACAAGTTTTTAGTCAATTCAAGGAATTTAAAGCCCTTGTAGAGAATCAGACTAGTAAGAAGATTAAGTGTGTGAGAACTGACAATGGTGGTGAGTTTTGCTCAGCAGAGTTTGAACAGTTCTATAAAGAACAAGGTATTGAGAGGCATAAGACAACTCATTATACCCCAAAGAAAAATGGAGTTGCAAAGAGAATGAACAGGACACTGATGGAGAAGGCTAGGAGTATGCTTAGTGGAGCTAGTTTAGAACAAAGGTTCTGGGTCGAAGCTGTGGCCACTGCTTGCTATCTGGTTAAAAAATCTCCTACATCAGCCCTTGTTGGTAAGACACCCATGGAGGTGTGGTATGGTAAGAAGCCTTCAATTAGACATCTTCGTGTTTTTGGTTGTGAAGCTTATGCACATGTTCCAAAGGAGAAAAGATCTAAGTTGGAAAACAAAGCTGTTAAATGTATTTTCATCGGGTACAGTGCTGGTGTGAAAGGATACAAGCTTTGGGATCCTGTGACTAGTAAGGTGTTTTATAGTAGAAATGTTATTTTTAGAGAGCTAATATCTTATCCTATTGTGCTACAACCAGATGAAAAAGAAAAGGAAAAAGATGTTGTTTAGTTGCCTCCTACCCCCGAGAAGACTAAATAGAGAGACCATGTTGGGTCTAATGATGAGGAGAGCTCTAGCAGCTCTGATAGTTCAGAAGAAGAGGAAGAACAACCTCAACCTCAGCCCTTGAGGAGATCCATGAGAGAAAGAAAGCAACCAGAAAGGTTTGGTTATTCTATGTTAGATTCCAGTTGTGCTTTTGCTTTGATTACTAACACTGATGAGCCTAGATCTGTGAAAGAGGTTTTGGGCATGAAAGATGCAGGTTCCTGGATTGAGGCTATGGATGATGAGATGGCTTCTTTAGAGAAAAATGAAACTTGGGACCTTGTGCCTTTTCCTAAAGGGAGAAAATCTGTTGGCTGTAAATGGGTGTTCAAGAAGAAATTCTGTGCAGATGGCAGTGTTGAAAGGTACAAAGCTAGATTGGTTGCAAAGGGGTATTCACAGGTAGAGGGAATAGATTATGGTGAAATATTCTTTCCTGTTGCAAAGTTGACATCCATTAGATTTCTGTTATCTCTTGCTGCATCATATGATTTAGAGATAGAACAAATGGATGTGAAGACAACTTTCCTTCATGGTGATTTGGAGGAAGAGATTTATATGTCACAGCCTGAGCACTACATTGTTAAAGGTAAAGAATCCTTAGTTTGCAAATTAAAGAAATCTCTATATGGTTTGAAGCAATCTCCTAGGATGTGGTACCTTAATTTTTATGCCTTTGTGTTGTCAATTGGATTTGTAAGATCGAAATAAGATCATTTTGTTTATTTCAGAGTTGAAAATGATTGTCTTCTTATTATTGCATTATATGTTGATGATATGTTGCTATTTGGGAAGGGTAAGGGTATGATTTTTGATTTTAAATCTCAGTTGTCAACACAATTTGAGATGAAAGATCTTGGGGTAGCTAGGTACATCTTGGGTATGGAAATCAGTAGAGACAGGTCTAACAGAAAATTTTGGTTGAATCAGAGTAAGTATGTGAAGTTTGTGTTGGACAAGTTCAGCATGGTAGATTGTAGACCACTATGTGTTCCTATTCCTGTGGGAACAAAGTTATTTGTAGATGATTGTCCAAAATCTCCTAGTGAGGTGGAGGACATGAATAGAGTACCTTATGCTAGTGCAGTTGGCAGTCTTATGTATGCTATGGTTTGTACTAGACCAGACATTACCCAAGCAGTGGGAGTCCTGAGTCAGTTTATGGCTAACCCTGGACGGGTACATTGGGATGCAGTTAAGCGAGTATTCAGATATTTGAGGGGTACATCAAATTACTCCATATGTTATCATGGTAACTCTTCTAGATTTCCACATTCAGTTTGTATTCATGGGTTTGTGGATTCAAATTGGGTAGGTGATATTGATCGCAGGAGATCCACTAGTGGTTATGTGTTCACTATGTTTGGTGGTGCCATCAGTTGGATGAGCAAGCGACAACCTGTGGTTGCTTTGTCCACTACAAAAGCTGAGTACATGGCTGCTACTCATTCTTTTAAGGAAGTCATTTGGCTTAAGAGATTGTGTTTAGATGTTGGTGTTGATGCAGAACATATTACTATTTGGTGTGATAGTCAGAGTGCTATTTTCCTTGCGAAGAATCCAACTTTCCATTGTAGAATGAAGCACATTGATGTGCAGTTTCACTTTGTGAGAGATATGGTGGAAGATGGAAAGGTAAATTTGGAGAAGGTAGATACTGTGAAGAATGTTGCAGATGCATTAACGAAACCAGTGGGCACTGAGAAGTTTAGATGGTGTTCATAGTCTATGGGCCTTTCAACCTATAGTAGTTAGTTCCTAGTATGTTCTTGTTTCTCTTACAAGGTGTTCGACAAGTGGGAGAATGTTAGGAATAAGGTGTCTCAACCTTGTATAATTCTTATTCTTATTATTTGTTTTGTAAAATGTATTTCTTGCAAATAATGTTGATGTGTCGACATCTTGAATTGTGTGTAAGGAGATCATGGCTAAAACGGTTATGACAGATTCCTATGACATGTAAGAGCTATGTTAGGAAGATTCAATGACAGGTGAAGACATGTGGCAACTAAGATATTTGAGTACTGTACACTCTACCCCAATAGATTTTTTGGGGTTCCTATTTTCTCGAAGAATGGTGAAACCCTAATACGACTTACCTTTGGGAGTAGCCCTAAAGTGAAGTGCATGTTATAAGTGTTTTTAGGGTTGCAAAGAGAGATGATGCAAAAAAGGTGTATTGTTGGTACTGCGAGTTACTACTGTAGTCTTCTGTTGTAGATGTTGAACTTGCATTGCAAGTGTATTGTAACCTTGTGTTGAAGATAATACATTGTGCAGGTTCTAAAGGGGTGAGGTTGTTTTACTAAAAGGTTTTTCCCCACCGGAAAATCTTTGTGTTATGTGTTTCTTTCTTTGTCTATTTTCTGTATGCATGGTTGGCTGCAATATTGTTGTTTACATGATATTGAATCTGTAAGTGTAGAAGATTTTAATAGGATTTGCATCATACTTTCCTTATGAGATTAGTGTAGGAAGTTGTTTCCGCACCTGAGTTTCCTTACAACCCTGCCCTCCCATTATATTTTTATTAATTAATTTTTTTAATAATAAAAAATATATATAAAACCTCCTCCACCATTACTTTAGAAAATGAATCGTTTAATTAAAACAATTACACCCCTAACAATATTAAAATTCTAATATATATATTTTAATTAAAAAAATCGCAATTATAGTTTGATAGACGAATTGCTATCAACCATACAAATTCCTCACTTCAGAATTTCCTTTTTCTTTCAAACCCTAGCCAAATTTAATTCTCAATTCTATTTTTAATTAAAACCCAAACCCAATTTAAAAACTAATTTCTTTCATCAATGGAATGAGGGTTTTCTAATTGGGTTTTTCCTTGATTTCTTTGCACAAAGAAAGAATCAACATGCATACCCAAATTTTTGCAATATAAAACATTCATCACACGAATTATCTAAATAGTCATTTAGCAGACACAATGAGGATAGGAAGAGAGAGAGCGTAATAGAATATGCAAAATAATCATGAGTGCCTACTTGGACACTGATGCTAATTCGCTACGCCTCAGAAAAATTTAGAGAAGCTCCTCCTCTCAAAACCTTCTCCTTCCTAAAAATTTCTTCCTTCTCCAACATTCACAAATTTCCCCAAGAACCAAATGCTCTATTGGTGATAAGGAGTTCTCTCCTCAAATTGGGGCACCAATTGTGCGTTCACCCATGAGAACTCCTTGCCACAACCCTTAACTCAATATTAACTCTTATTAATCTTTCTTTATCTTACATTAATCTTTTTCATGCATGTTTATGAATTATTAAATTACTTTATTGAATTTTCACTTAACTTTGCTTTCAATTAATTTATTAACTTTTAAACTCATGCACGCATTATGCAATTAAAATATCTTTATTAAATTTCCTTGTTTTTTATCTTTTAATTAATTTCTTTTATTTTAATCTCATGCACACATCATGCAAACTTAAAACTTTTAATAAATTAATATATTTTCACTTTTAAATTTATTTTTAGAACTCGATAAAATATTCATTAACTTAAATAATAATAATATTTAGCATTTATTTAAAAATGATCTCTAAATATACTATTATTAAATTAAATAAATATTGTTACATTCTAAAATTTATCCTTATAACTTTTATTTCCAAATTTAATTCTTTTTATTTAATTAATTTCTCAATTAATTAAATATTAAAATATCATAATGATTTTCTATTAAATTAAATCATTAATTTAATCTTTTAATTAGATTTAATTAATAGAAAATTCACCAAGGACTCATAAGATAAAATACAAAAACCAATCATAGAAAAACACATACTAAATCAAACAAAAGGGTTATAATCATGAATTAACGTCATTTGATGCATTCAGAGGGTACTCGACTCAGATACTTGTCCTAATTTTCAATTAGGACAAATGGCTTAAAGGTTTAGGATTTGGACTCAAGAATTTATCTCCCCTCTCTTACCATTGAGATAATGTGATAGGATACACTCATCTTGGCAATTTATGGAAGTCGATACCTAGTACCTATAACTTGCATAAAATCCACACATGTACAGACACAATATTCTAAACTAAATAGGCAATGGCAGGAAGTGGTGCATCATGTAGATCCCAACTAGTAGGTGACTATGACTCCCTTCCTTAACCACATCAGAAATGCTATACATAAAGAAAAAAAACACACACACCATACACATGCAGCATGGGGTAAGTATCCATAAGAAAATGCAGGATAAATAAACCATCTAACTAATCATCATCATGCATACATGAAATGTAGAATGCCAAGTAATCTCATAATAAAATCAACTAAATCTAAAGCAATATTTGATAATCTTAAAATAATGCCACTAATCATAAGCATAAAACTAGCCTAATAGAGTCCAACAATGATAACAAAAGTGCAAACTAGGGGTAGGCACTACATAAAGAATGAGAGATAGTAATTAGTTTGGAGAGAGAGAGAGAGAGAGAGAGAGAGAGAGAGAGAGAGAGAGAGAGAGAGAGAGATGATGTTAAATGGGGGCATAAATAGTGACGATCAATAAGGGAGATAGTTTCAAAGGGTAATTAGGAGAAAATAGGTATGATTGTGAGAATTAGAGAAGGAAGAGAGGATGAGAGAAATGGGTCCTAGAGATAGAGGGTAAATAAGGGGAATTTATATGGTGAGAGGAGGGACAAGAGAGAGTATAAGGGTATATATTTAGGGGGATAAAGATAAGAGATAATTTGGATGGGAAGATAGACGAGGAATAGAGAAATAGAAATAAATATGACATAGAGTAGTTACATAGTGCTATGCAAAGGGTAAATAATATGTAATTAAGGAATTAATACATGAGATAGAGAGAGAGAGAGAGAGAGAGAGAGAGAGAGAGAGAGGTTGGGGGGTGGAGGGTGGGGGGGCAGGGAGGGAGAGTGTGAGAGTCATTAAGGGGGAGATATATTAATAGATATCTAGTAGGGGAAAGAGATGGTAGAGAGAGAGGGTGAGATGACCAACCTTAAAAATGGACATAATAAAATATAGTAGAGGAGAGGTATGTGTGTGTATATGGGTCATAGAGAGAGAGAGAGAGAGAGAGACAGAGATGGGTAGAGGGTATGATAACAACTATGGTTGGCTTAATCATACATTCAATCCAAATAGAACCAATAATAGTAACCAAAGCTTAATCTTAACATTGAAACAAATTAAACCCAATTCACTTTTATGTGCATGTGCAAATCCAGTTACTCTTAAGTACTAAAATGAAATCTTTCTCTAAAGTTAACTAAAAAGTAAAACATAACCCTAGACTAAGCTCTAATAAAACCAAAATAAAAATTATGATACTAAACAAAAGTAAAACCTATTCACAAAGCATATAAAACCTAACTTTATGAAAAAACTAGGATTCAATAAGAGTCCATAACATTAAATAAATAAATTTATAAATCTAGCCCTAAACCCAAGCATACCCTAATTATGAATTTTATTCAACATAATCCTACACAAAGTTGAATTAAAAACATAATTTTAAATGAAAATGCAATCTATCCCATTTCATAATTGAATATTAACATACATTATAACCTAAACATAACCATTGTTGGAGTTGATGAAATCCAACTCCAAAGGCACCCAAGATCACCTACATACGAAAACCTATCAAAGAGAAGCCAAGGAAGGAAGAGCGTGGAGCAAGGGAAAAACCCTAAATGGACATGAGAGAGAAAATGTATTTACAATATGCAATGAGATGTGAAATACAATGAGGAAGCTCGAATATAAAGAGCTCTAAGAATCTTCTAGAACAAGCTAGAAGATGCTAGGAGATAAGTGTGACAACTAAGCATACATCCACATAAGGTGGAAAGTCCTCAAACAATGTGAGAGGATAAGTATGACTTAGGAGAGAACAAACTCCTGTATTGTCAACAACTTATAACTAACTCCTAGAATACAATAAATAAATAAATGCATTTACCTAAGTAAGCTTAAGTAAATAGAATAAATAATTAGTAAATTAATTATTTACTCTAACAACCATCAACCCAACTATATCATTAATAAATTACAAAATCTTCCGGATGCTACTAGCTATACATATATTATATGCTATCTAATATATATCAAGGCTTTAATTTACTTCATGTTTAAAAATTAAAGCCTTGATATCTCTGGCTTTCTCTATATATTATAAAACATATAATATATGTATAACTAGTACATAAACTCAATCCTAACCTAATTTTGAACTTAATTCTACACAGTCTTATATAACTTTGACTTAAAATCATAATTGTCAATGAAATTGGATTCTATCCCTTTTCATAATTGCATAAGGCAAATTATAAATTAAACCTAACCATTAAATATTACTTTTAGAGTAAGCCAAATCTTATCAATACATGAAAATGAATATGTAAATTAAGTCTTCCCCTAATAAAATAAATATAATATTTGGGACTCAAACTATATATAATATATAATATATAAAGAAAGATGAGAGATATGGAAGACATACATACATACATACATACATACATACATACATACATACATATATATGTTTATATTATAATTTTTTAAATATATATGTAATTAAGTTTACTGTGTGCTAAGATGATAGAGCTCAACTTTCTTGACATTATTAAAAAATTTACCTTAACATGAAGGGAAGCACACATAAATCAATAATTATGCGAAAAGAGAGAAAACGGTAAAAAGAAAAAATGACCCCTCAACTTGTTAATTTTGAAGTTTAGCTTTGGTATTCTCACCCTTTTCCATCATGACATGACATGACAATAGAGCTTGGCAGGGTATTAAATCCACTTCTACTTTATACACCTATCATGCCAATTAAATAAAGAGTTGTAATGAGTAATAATAATATATTGATCATGGAGATAATCCTTGGATGTAGTGCAGGGTTCCAATCCATAAATAAATAGTAGTGTAGGGAAGATGATTTTGTACTGGATGTACTGTCGTGGGATTTCATTTTTGGATCTTGGTGAGATGAATTGGTGGTAGTAAGGCTGCTTTTATTGTGGGTAAGTGAGATGAAGTAATGTCATCAACCATCAGAGATCAAGTCATGTCAGCCATGATCAGAATATGAATCTTAGATGCAGAAAAAATCCACCATTGAATGTAGGAAAGGAAAGAAATAAAGAGCATTTCACAATCTTCAACAACCATAACATACCTAACGGGTTCCTAATGTTGACCCCGGCACTCATTCATGCATCACAGTGATTGCAAGCTTCACAAACTTTTTGGAATATTAGGGATAGGCATGAATTGTATGTGATCAAGGCCTGCTACTTTGATGCTTACTACCTTCTAATTTATCATGTTCAAATGTTGTAATGTCATGTTGTTTGAAAGATTGTGCATTTTTCTCAGGAACCTAACTACAAACTCTACATGTAGATCTGAAGCTCTCAAAAGGAACAAATGCAAAGGATAAGCCAATTGTTCAAATGCCATATTCTATATCTTTAGAATTGATATTTTATTTTCTATTAGATATAAGATTTACAAGTAATATATTAATTAAATTTTAGTAAGTTACTAAGAATCTTATTGGTGTAAGTAATTCATGATGAATAGTAAATTTGAAGAGTCAATCTATTGATTGTATTGACAAATATTTTTAATTTTTACCATTCATTTACACACACACACACACACACACACACACACACACACACATTATTCAATTTATAATTGTGTATGTTATTAGATAGACTTTAGAAGTATTGATAACTATTTAAATGCTAATTTTAAAGCTTTCTCTCAAACACATTTCTATTTATTTTTTCATTAAACATAAATTTCTTTCATTATTTGCCAACAATTTTCCTCACAATACAAAACAATTTACCCCTAATTATATTTTATAGTTCTATTGAGATGAATAAAAGAGTGTTGCGCAAAACAACCAAGAATTGAATCAACTGCCCATATTCCATATTTCAACTACCTTTTTATAAAAAGTAATTTAACAAAAAAAAGTACAATTAATATTATTAAATTTTTAACAATTATATAAGATAGAGATATGTTATACATTTTAACTATTTTTAATATTTAGCTCATAAATATCTGATGGCTTATTGTATTTGTCGTAGGCAATATACTATTGCAATCACTTCAAAAAAAGTCTTTAATTTCAATTTGATTGGCTCATGTATGTTGGGTCTTATACGAAGCACTACCCCTATTACGAGGAAAAATTCTTGGATACAACCTATGTAATGCCCCACCCAGAGATCCTTGGAACAAGAATACAATTCAAGCCAAGATAAAAAAAAATTACAAGTATAAATGCACATGACAACATCATATAGGGATCAAAAAGATCACAACGGAAGACTTCACCAACAATCCAAGCAACCAACAAATCTCAACACGCTACTACCAAAAATAAATGAAAAACCATGAAGGAAGGCAAACGATACAAATTCGATAACATACTGAATTTGAAATGAAATTCCAAGGTATTCGAGAACACCATAAAGGGTAACCAAAACACCTCCAAATTTTTTTTGAACAAAACAAAAAGTGCCCATTATCCGCCTAGATAGGTTTTCTACAAAACCCAGGTGATACTTTAAATCAGCATGGTATGATACTTTCTTGTATCTTACGAACTTTCTAATGAAGGTGTGCAATACAATCAGGATTTGGAAAACACTTATCAAGAAGGCGTGCGATACTTTACCAGCATCATATGAGCTTTCTCTAAGAGGTATGTGATACAACAGAGTGTCACATGATAGAGTTTACAAGGGCATGCGATGCTTTCCAATATCACATTATTCTTCTCCTTTGGACATGCGATATTTAAAGTATTGCTCAATGCTGATGCATGGTCACCTAGAGAAAGAAAAAATTACTCTAAGAGCCAAAACAAAGGATGAAATGGGAAACCAAAACTCCACACCAGGGAGTACTGGATCCATGTAGATCAAGGAATGAACACTCGAGTGCATAAATGACAAGATTCCATGAAAAAGAAAGAGGAGCATCTATCCATCTAAACTATAACAGTAAAAAGGATTTACTGAAAGCAAAATCGTAGTGTACAAAAGCAACATTGCAATGTACAAAAATAATATCACAATAATTGAACAACCAAACTAAGTACATGGTTCCTCCCAACCATCCATATCATCATAAGACTATCATGGATCCTAGCGATCCCCCGTGCGTAACATCCCAAACTACCAACTAGATCATCGTTGTTATCTTATGAGCACATCACTACTAAAATGTGCTACAACATAAGATTAAGGAAATCTAACATGCTAAAAATAAAGAATTAGATAATCCATTAAATCAACCACATCATCTATCATATGCTAACATCATACGAATAGGAAATCTAACATGCTAAATCAATAAGCAATAGATGCACCAACGAAACAATTCACATCATCTAATCATATGTTGAACATCATAATATAGGAATGCGTCTAATAAACTAGCATCATCTAAACATGATATCCAAGCATTTCAATGAAAGCGTAAATCACAAGAAAGCATACTCCAAAACTCAAAGTATCAAGTGAAAACATCCAATAATGGGCACACTAGGGTAAAAAACTGTCTCTGTATAGCAGTCCCTAGCAGTGGTATAGCTAGCTACACCTCCCAACCCCGTGGAACCCATAGGTCCACACTCGCCATGCTGATGGAGATAATGATCCAACCATAAACACACATAAAGTAAAACATCCATGACTAACACTCATGCTAGATAGTATGATGACTAAAACCAAGAACATAGATAATGCATAAACTACAAGTCCTGGTCAAACACTCAATGTGCTACTAAGTAGGGATTGACATCATAAAGAGTCACTTGGTATCCAAAAGCCCAAGCTCAAATCACGTGTGGCAACACTCTCAATGGACTCCCTTTGAACCATCAGACGAATGCGAAACTTTTCATTAGCTTAATTTTTATTACCACTCACATTTTATTTAGTTATCACTTAATTAAAGCCCCCTCTTCCAATCTATAGCACCGTGATTGCCAAGCTACGAGATAGAAGCCCCCTCCATATGCTACCCTACCCTACCCATGCTCATCCAATGATGAGTGCCTACAGGCATGCAAATTCCCAACCCAACCCCAATGATCATAACTTTCGAAAGTACCATGAAAGATCAGGCCAAGAAAGTCACCCAAAAAGTGTACGTGCATGTACTCATGTGTGGCACACCACCATCATAAAGATCATAGCACAAGGACTGGATGAGAACACAAGCAAAATATCACTCAACTGAAAACAACTTAGAAGGATAGCTTCTACACAAATTCCAAAGCCAATAAAACCATACATCATGAAATCAGTTAAATGGCCTCAATATGGGAGTATGAATTCTACACGAATCCCAATGATACAACAAGACCAAACATCATGAACTCACTCAATTGAACACAACGTCAAGAGTATGGATGTGACACACATCCCAATGCAAACATAAAAGTGCAATAATGGTTTGACTAACATTCTATGGATAATCCAACCCCATGACCAACATCATGCCAAGAAAACTCGAGAAAACTAGGTGGCACACAAACTAAGGCAAAAACCTCAAAACTCAAAAAACTTTGAAATTAAAACCCATTTGGTCTTAGGGCACAAAAGTCACAAATATCAAATAAAATCTAGGTTTGGAGTCCATATGAAAAAAATGGTCAACATAAGGGTACAAAAACCTAAACCCTCATCCCAAAAATAGGGAAAATGTTCGTACCTGACCAACTGGGCAGAACCAGGGGAACACTAGTTCTTAGCCTCCTGACAAATGGCTACCAAAAACAAAAGCTGAAACAGAGTAGAAACAATAAAATGGGAGAGCCCTACCTCATAGCCAAAAGGGGCAAAATGAGAATCTGAGCCATAAAATAAAAATCACATAGAAGTAGCCAAAGATCACGACAATCCAAGGTCTCCTCGAGCTAGATCCAACGAGCCTGATCTCGCAACAATCTCACGCCCGTATCTCCCATAATGAATAGAACATTAAATCCTCATGAAGAGGATTTTGGGTTTTACTCTCAAACTTTTTAATTCAAAAGTGAGAAGTGAGGAATTAAATTTATTTTTAGATACTTATTCACTTTTTCAGTGAATAATAGATTAGGGCAAATAACCAGCCAACCTAGTTAAACCTCGAATTGGCCCAAACAAAAATAAGCTATTCCTAGTAATAGAAATTCATCAATGGCAAAGCTGCCAACAATATAAAATAAATCAATTAAAATCTTGAAAATCCAAAAACATAAAAATTTTCTTAAAAACTTTCATGACAATGTGAACCTCTAAATGCACATACATTCTTACTGGTCTAATCACATGATGCAAATAAGTTTGGATTTAATAATCACTAAAAGGATTAATTAAACAATTAAAATAAGGATACATCGACCATACAAGGAAGATATTGGTAAAAATATGAATAGCTGAATCACTTACTCCATGTGCCACTGCCAGGGATATAAATCCTGTATACTAAACAACACGATCAAGTGTAATTGAATATAATAACATAGTCGAAGCAATACATGCATTAAATCACCTAATTTAAGATATTATTTAACTATACTGAAACAATCTATTTGCATCACTCACATTTGCATAAAGCATAACAACGTAGGAATGAAGCAAATAACCATAGCATTAAATCCATCACATAACATAATCAGAGATATGTCTAAATACTGGATAACCAGATATCATCATAAACACACTGTCATCTCAAAATGGCATCATCATGCAATATGATCAACTAAACAACATAGTAGTCTAACATCTATGATATTGAAATCAAAGTATAACATTTGACCCTTAGGTCATCTCAAATGTAAAACATAACACATGAGTAACAAAATATCTCTCAGATTAGAATAAAGAAAGGTAAATATCCACAACACATAACTAATGAATCCAACATGGACAATTCATTTCTAATAATTTAAGCATTTAATAATGATTGTTTAAGCAACATGAAAAGGGCACTTAAAATGCATAAGTGAACACAATCATAAACATGACTATCCACTAGTACAAGAGCCTAGTCCAGGATAGTGCGATAATAATACGTAGTGCAATTTTTGCACACATCTCAACAAGAGGAAGAGACATAAATTGTAGAAGGTGCCAAGGAAGAAGAAGCTGAGGAAGCACCTACTCCTACTAATAAGAGGAAGAGAAAGGCTAAGGCACAAAAAATGACAAGACCTAAAAAGATTGTCAAACCAAGCCAACCTAAACGGACAACACTTACCACAAGGGCTAGTGCACATGTCACCTCACAATCACCCCACACAACTAGGTGCTACACATGGCCTCATCAACTGACGAACCTAATATAAGGGAAATAGCAAGTTTCATCTCTTTGACAATCGACCTATGTGTTAATGGTGGATGACCCAACTGCCTATCAACTAGTCTACCATGCCCTATCCTAAATGTGATGGTAAATCATTGTAGTTCACTACCATTCCTAAGCGAAACTCAACATAAAGTTTTTGTACAAACTAGAGTGGATTTTGGTCATTATTTGGATAATGACCATGAGCAACAAGGAAGCATGGGTATATAAGTGCAGCCATCTGTGGATCTATACACTTAAGGGGAGAATACCCCTTCACATACTTTAGTGGAACATAATGCGGGAAATATTCCCTCTTCAGTGTCTCTTTGGGCACTAAGCCTTGTACCTACTACAACAAAAGACCTAAATAGACCTCTCATCTCTTATTGTCAAGGACAATCTATATAGTACGTGTAGAAATGGAGCAGCACCATGAATCTCATCTCTAATATATGTGAAGCTCCATAAGATGCTCTGACATGTACTACTATACACACTAGAGCATATGCCACTAGCCAAGGATTCATGAAGTTTGTGAATCTCTTGGTTAGTGCAATCATAGAGCATGTCGGGTGGGATAGGCTACTGATCTATGAGAATAGGTCACTGCTTGGGGGAAATAGGAGGTTGTTTCTGCTTGTGGGAGAATAGGAAGTTGTTGTTGCTCGGGGGGGGGGGGGGGGGGGGGGGGGGGAGGATAGGAGTTTGCTACTAAGAGGGAGGGATAGGAGGCTACTGCTTGGGGGGGATAGGAGGCTACTAATCTGCCATGTGAAGGTCAATGGATGTAGAATGCACGTGTATATAATGTGTAAGCCTAAAATTTAAATTTAAATATGACATTTTTAATAAACTTGAAATTTATCAAGTACAATGACATTTAAGAAACTAGAATTTCATAAACATGAAATTAAACATATAATACGTGTAAACATGAAACAAACATTACATGTACAATACTACATGTGTGTTTTTTACATTTTAAATTAAAATATGACATCTAATAAACTTGAAATTTATTGTACTTGATGACCTTTAAGAAACTAGAATCTCATAAACATGAAATTAAATAATATGTGTTTAAACATGAAATGACCATATGTTATGTACATGTACAAAGAATTTTGTAAACATGAAATGAACATAACATGTACATGTGTACATTGTGTGTGTGTGACAACTTCATAAAATTGTTTCAATTAAGTCTACATAGAGTCTAGATCACATGGGTGGACTTCCTGACACGTAACTAGGTTAAATATAGAACTAGATTCAAACTATATAATTTAATAGGTATATTGTCACGATCATGGCTAAGGTTATTAGGGGAACAAATAGGGCTATGGTGAGAGTTAGAGTTAGTGTTAGATTTAGAGTTAATTTTAGGGTTAGGCTTAAAGTTAAAACATTAGGGTTAGGTTAAGACTTATAATATTAGGGTTATACTTAGGTTTAGAGTTATAAAATTAGTAGTACATATTGTTCTTGTCACACATGCCTCATAGTGTATAAATTAATTTGATTAAGGCTAACATTCAAGGTTAATGTTATATCATGATTATGGTTTATATTATGGTTCTAGGGCTAATTTTAGGGTTAGGATTTAGCATAAAGATTGAGTTTAGGGTCATTATTAGGTTTAATCATGGTAAACTTTCATTAAGTTAGGGTTAGGAATATACTTAGGGCTAGGGTTAGGAGTGTGTGTTCAAATATAATATTCAATGTTGAGAAAGCTATTGTGGCTAGAGTTAGGGTTAGTGTTATAATTGTGTTTATATAGTTAGATCATTAGTGTGTAATTTCAATGTGATCTACTTACATTAGCATTACGAGCAGAATTATGATTAGGTTTGGGATTTAGTGTTAAACATTGAGTAAGTTAATAAAAGAAGGGTTATTGTTTAGTATTAGGATTAAGGTTTATGTTATGGTTATAGTTACATGGTTAGGCTAAGAGTTAGGATTGTGGTTAGGATTTAGAGCTATATCCTTAGAATCATGGTCAATGTTAGGGTTAATATAATGTTTAGGCATCTTTAGGATTAAATGTTTAGGGTTGTAAATCTCTAGATTAAAGATTTTAGTTAGGATTCATATTAGAATTTTTTAGGGTTAAGAACTAAGGATCGTGCTGTAAAAATTTATAGTTAGTCTTTACATCATGGTTGGGTTTGGGGATAACTTTTGGGGTAAACTGATATAACTTTAGGTTTAAAGGTTTATGTTTAGGGTCTACTAAAGTATATCTAAATAGTTATATAATTATGGTTATGGTATAGCCTAGATGACTAAGATTAAACACCTGTAGTTTTATGGAACTACGATTTAGATTTAATGGTTATGGTTAGAATCAAGGTCAACTCTAGTGTAAATATATTTAATGTTTAGAGTTAAGATTGGGATTGAATTTACATGAGGGTTACCATTGTGTTACATGACATTTAGGGTTAGGATTGTGGTTATATTTATTTTTTAGATTAGGTACTTAGTCAAGGTTTAATTAGACTTAATATTAGGGTGAGGACCTTGAGGTTAAGTTTATATTAGGGTTCATATCATGACCAAACTTGTTGGAACTAATGTTAGGGTTAGTTGGAATTATTATTAGGGGTAAGCTGAAGATTTAAACATACAAACACACACACACATACATATATATATATATATATATATATATATATATATATATATATATATATATATATATATATATATATATATATATATATATGAACTTAAATTTTAATATATTACAAGTTCACGTGTGTATGTCAAAAATGTAAATGTATGTGTATATACACATATACGTATGCATATATATATGTACATGATGTGTATATATATATATATATATATATATGTGCATACATACTTTTTTGATGTTTGATAGTTTTGGATGCCCCTCTCTATGTTGTGCTTCCGATCAAAACTCTGTAGCCCCACTGTCAAAAATGACATGTGGGGTCAGAGTCAAACTATTTATGTTTTAGTTATTTTTTAGTTTCGATTGAAACTTTATGTAATAGTTTCGATCAAAACTAGCTATGTAGTTGTGATCAAAACTACATGGCATGAAAAGTTTTGATATTTATTTTATTTAGTTTTGATAGAAATTAAATAGTTTCTATTGAAACCAAGAAATGAAAAATTTGTAGTTGCACGATTTCAGAGGAATTTCTTCCTCCAAAAAAGTGTAACCCACTATTGTGGGTTCACCCATCTACACACACACACACAAGAGAGAGAGAGAGAGAGAGAGAGAGAGAGAGAGAGAGAGAGAGAGAGAGAGAGAGAGAGAGAGAGAGAGGTATGATAACAATTATGGTTGGCTTATTCAAATCATGCATTCAATCCAAACAAAACCCTAACCTTAATAGGAATAATTATAATAGTAACCAAAGCTTAATCTTAACATTGAAACAAATTAAACCCAATTCACTTTTATGTGCAAATCTAGTTACTCTTAAGTACTAAAATGAAACCTTTCTCTAAACTTAACTAAAAATTAAACATAACACTAGACTAAGATCTATTAAATTCAAAACTAGCTTATATATACCTCTATATATATTACGTCGAGAGTAATCGTTCTCGAGGCGCCTATTTTCATTTAATCCCAAGGGTATTTTAATCACATTTGGGACTTATGAAAATGAAAATAGGTGCCTCGAGAACGATTACTCTCGGCGTAATATATATAGAGGTATATATAAGCTAGTGGCAATCGCGGTGCAACAGGAAAAGTATTTTAAATTTTTTTTCTATTTTTTAAAGGTTAGTGCTGAATTTTTTTATTTCTTTTTAAATACAATTGTATAAACATACTATAAAAATGTAACAGTGTAAACTTACTATAAAATTATTCTTGAATATTTTATTTTTTAATTCTATATATGGTGTTTATTTGCATCACTTTAATTCAGTTTTATTTTAAGCATATTGTTACGTAAAATGTTATATTGAAGAGTAGAGTTATAGTTAGAGTTAGGGTTAGTGTTAGGGTTGGGGCTATCGTTAGGGTTTGAGTTATGGATAGGGTTAGAGTTATGGTCAGGAATAGAGTTACAATTAGAGTCAGGATTAGCATTAGGGTTAGGGCTAGGGTTATTTTTAGGATTACGAATCTTGTTAGGGTTATAGTTAGGGTTAGGTTTAGAATTAGAGTTAGAGTTAAGGTTAGGATTAGGGTTAGAATTTAGGTTACAAATATAGTTAGGGTTAGAATTAGAGTTAGGGTTAGGGTTAAGGTAAGGGCGAGGGTAAGAATAAGGGTTTAGGTTACAAATATAGTTAGGGTTAGGATTAGAATTAGAGTTAGGGTTTGAGTTAGAGGTAGAGTTAGAATTGGAGCTCGAATAAGGGCTAGAGTTAGAGTTGAAATTAGGGTTATAATTAGGATTAGGGTTAGGGTTAAAATTAGATTTATAGTTAGAGTTAGAGAAAGGGGTAGAGAAAGGGTTAGTTTTAGGGTGATGGTTAAGGCTAGGTTTATATTTAGAGTTAGGGTTGTATATAGAGTTACATCAGGGTTAAGGTTAGGGTAAGGGTTTGAGTCAGGGTTAAGGTTAGGGTAAAGGTTAGGGCTATGGTTTTCGTCTAGATTAAAGTAAGGGTTAAGGTTAGAGTTAGGGTTAGGTTATGGTTTTAGTGAAGGTTAAACTAAGGATTAGGGTTAGGATTAGAGTCTAATTATAGTAGAGTTAGATTTATAGTTAGGGTTATATTTAGGGTTAGAGTTAGGGGTAGGATTACGATTTAAAAAAAAGTAAAATTCTTTTTGGCATATTGTAATGTAAAATGTTATAGTCAAACATAGATATATGGTTAGGGACAAAGTTACCATTACAGTTAATGTTAACTTTAGGGATAGAATAAGGGTTAGGGTTAGCATTAGGGTTAGGGTTGGAGTAAGGGTTGGGGGTTGAGTTATAGTTAAGTTTAGGGTTAGAGTTATGGTTATGGTTATTGTTAGAGTTATGGTTAAGGTTTGGGTTAGAGTTATGTTTATGGTTAAGGTTAGGGTTAGAGTTTTGGTTATGGTTAAGGTTCAGATTAGAGTTATGTTTATGATTAAGGTTAGGGTTAGAGTTATGGTCATAGTTAAGGTTAGGGTTAGAGTTATGGTTATGGTTAGGGTTAGTGTTATAGTAAGGCTAGGGTTAGGGTTTGAGTCAGGGTTAAGGTTAGAGTCAAGGTTAGGGTTTGAGTTAGGATTAAAGTAAGGGTTAGGGTTAGGGTTAGAGTCTGATTATGGTAGAGTTAGATTTAGGGCTAGAGTTAAGGGTTAGAGTTATGCTCATGGTTAAGGTTAGGGTTAGAGTTATGGTTATGGTTAGGGTTAGGGTTATTATAGGGCTCGAGTTAGGTTATTGTAGGGATAGGGTTAGGGTTTGAGTCAGGGTTAAGGTTAGATTTAGGATTAGGGTTAGGGTTTTAGTTAGGATTAAAGTTAGGATTAGAGTTAGGGTTAGAGTCCAATTATAGTAGAGTTAGATTTAGGGTTAGAGTTAGGGATAGAGTTATGTTTATGGTTAAGTTTAGGGTTAGAGTTATGCTCATGGTTAAGGTTAGGGTTAGACTTATGGTTATGGTTAGGGTTAGGGTTATAGTAGGGCTAGGGATAGGGTTAGGGTTAGGGTTAGGGCTAGGGCTTGAGTAAGGGTTAAGGTTCTAGAGTTATGGTTAGGGAAAAGTTTTGAGCCAAGATTAAAGTTAGGGTTATGGTTAGAGTCCAATTACGGTAGAGTTAGATTTAGGGTTAGAGTTAGGGACAACTTAATGTTTATGGTTAAGGTTAGTGTTAAGGTGAGGGTAAGGGTTAGAGTTAGAGTTAAGGTTAGGGTTAAGGTTAAAATTAAGGTTAGGGTTACTGTTAAGGTTAGGGTTAGGGTTAGAGATAGAGTTAGGGTTAGCATTAGGATGAAAATTTGGGTAAGGGATATGGTTTTAATTAGAGTTAGGGTTCTTGTTGGGGTTAGGTTTACAATTAGAGCTAGAGTTAGGGTCAGGGTTAGAGTTACAGTCAGGGTTAGAGTTAGAGTTAGGGTTAGGGTTAGGTTTAAAATTAGAGCTAGAGTTGGGATTAGGGTTAGGGTTAGAATTAGGGTTAGAAATATAGTTAGGTTTAGAGATAGAGTTAGGGTTAGGGTAAGGGTAAAAATTAGGGTGAGGGTTAGAATTAGGGTTACAAATATAGTTAGGGTTAGTGTTAGGGTTAGAATAAGAGTTAGGGTTAAGGTTAGAGATAGAGTTAGAATTAGAGTTAGAATAAGGGTTAGAGTTAGAGTTAGAGTTAGAGTTAGGGTTATATTTAGGGTTAGAATTAAGGTTAGGATTATAATTAGTGTTAGAGTTAGGGCTAGGGTTAGTGTTAGGGTTATGGTTAGGGTTAACATTAGGGTTAGGGTTAGTATTAGGGTTATGGTTAGGATTAGCATTAGGGTTAGGGTTACAATTAGAGTTAGAGTTAAAATTAGAGGTAGTGTTAGTGTTAGTGTTAGTATAAGAGTTAGAGTTGGAATTAGAGTTAGAGTTAGGGTTCAAGTTAGAGTTAGAGTTAAAGTTAGAGATAGAGTTGTGGTCAAGGTTAGATTAGGGTTAGGGTTAAAGTTACCTGATTAGATTTAGGGTTAGGGTAAGAGTTAGAGCTAGGATTAGGATTAGAATTAGGGTTAGTGTTAGAGTTAAAGTTATATATAGTGTTAGGGTTAGGATTAGGGGTAGGTTTATAGTCAAAGTTAGGGTTAGGATTAATATTGGGGTTAGGGTTACAAAAAGAGTCAAAGTTAGAGTTAGGGTTAGAATTAGGGGTAGGGTTAGAATTAGAGATAAAGTTAGAGTTGGAGTTAGGGTTAGAGTTAGAGTTAGAGTTAGATCTAGGGTAAGACTCAGGGTTAGAATTAGGGTTAGGATTAGAATTAGCATTAGAGCTAGAGTTAGGGTTAGAATTAGGGTTAGGGTTAGGATTATGGCAAGAATTAGATTTAGAGTTATAGTTAGGGTTAGAGTTAGGAACAGAGTTATAGTTAGGGTTAGAATTAGGTTAAGGTTAGAGCTAGAATTGGGGTTAGGATTAGAATTAGGGTTAGAGTTAGAGTTATATAGGTTCGAGTTAGGATTAGGGGTAGAATTAGAGTTACAATTAGTGTTAGAGTTAGAATTAGGGTTAGGGTTAGAATTAGGGTTAGGGTTCAAATTAGGGTTACAAATATAATTAGGGTTTCAGATTGAGTTAGAGCTAGAGTTAGGGTAAGGGTAACAATTAGGGTTAGGGCTAGAATTAGGGTTACAAATAAAGTTAGGGTTAGAATTAGGGTTAGGGTTAGGTTTAGATTTAGAGGTAGGATTTGAGCTAGAGTTAGAGTTAGAATTAGAATTAGAAAAAGAGTTGGAGTTAGAGGTAGGGTTAGAATTAGGGCTAGGATTATGGTTAGCATAAGGGTTATGGTTAGAGTTAGGGTTAGCATTAGGGTTAGGGTTATAATTAGTGTTAGTTTTAGTGTTAGTGTTAGTGTTAGTGTTAGGGTTAGAATTGGGGCTAGAATTGAGGCCAGGGTTAGGGTTGGGTTTAGAATTAGAGTTAGAGTTACGGATCAAGTTAGAGTTAAAGTTGGAGATAGAGTTGGGGTTAAGGTTAGGTTTAGGGTTAGGGCTGTAGTTAGGGTTAGATTTAGGTTTAGAGTTAGAGTTAGGGTTACAATTAGGATTGAGTTTATAATTAGAATCAGGGTTAGAATTAGAGTTAGAGTTACATATAGTGTTAGGGTTAGGATTAGCATTATATATAGTGTTAGGATTAGGATTATGGGTAGGATTAGAGTTAGAGTTAGGGTTAGTGTTAGGGTTAAAATTAGAGTTAGAGTTATAATTATAGTTAGGGTTAGAGTTAGAGTTAGAGTTAGGGTTAGAATTAGGGGTAGGGTTAAGGTTAGGGTTAGAGATAGAGTTGGAGTTAGAGTTAGGATTAGAGTTAGAATATGGGTTAAAATCAGGGTTAGATTTAGGGTTAGAATTAGCATTAGAGTTAGAATTAGAGTTAGGATTAGAGTTATAGTAAGGCTTAGGGTTAGGGATAGAATTAGGGTTAGGGTTAGAATTAGCATTAAATTTAGGATTATAAAGGATTAAGGTTAGGGTTAGGGGGAGAATTAAAGTTAGAGATAGAGTTAGAGTTAGAGTTAGGGTTAGGGTTAGGGTTAGGGTTAGGGTTAGGGTTAAAATTAGAATTATCTAGTTAGAGTTAGAGTTAGAGTTAGGGTTTATGTTATTATTGCAGTTAAGATAATTTTTGGGTTACTAATCATATTATAACTAATGTTAGTGCTATTATTACACTTTGCCTTAGTGTTAGGATAACTGATAGGTTAAATTTTAATATGGGTTAGTTCTATTATAGTGCCCATGATTAGTGCTATTGTGATATAAGTTATTAACCTTTTTAATAATGTAATCCCTCCCCCCCTCTCTCTCTCCCTCTCTCTCTCTAACTACACCCATTAATATCTCCCCCCACTATCTAAATATACCCTCTCTCTTTGTAGTCTCTAGTAATGCCCACTAATCTGTCTCTCTAATCTCTAGGTACACCCATTTATCTCTCCCACCCTACTTTCTAGATACTCCTCCTAATCTCTCTCTCTCTCCCTTTATGCTCTCTAGATACACCCCTAATCTCTCTCTCCCTTTATGCTCTCTAGATACACCCCTAATCCTCTCTCCCTTTATGCTCTCTAGATACACCCCTAATCTCTCTCTCTCTCTCTCTCTCTCTCTCTCTCTCTCTCTCTCTCTCTCTCTCTCTCTCTCTATGTGCCTGCTCTCTAAATACCTGTCATAATCTCTTTTTCTCTCTCTCTACATAAAACATGCCTCTATAAGAAACATAATATGAACTCCTTCTTTTCTATAGGTATGCTCTCTCTCTCTCTCTCTCTCTCTCTCTCTCTGGGTGTGTGTGTGTACATATTATCACTTATAAAAATATAATATTATTTCTAGTTACTTGTACATATAAGGTTAGGCTAAGGTATATAATTTAATAAATGATTAGTACAATCATATATAGAGTAAGAGTTAAAGTTAGGATCCAAGGTTTACAATTTCATTTATATGACACTCACTGTTATGGTTAGGATTAATAAGTGGTTAAATGTTACACTAAAATAAGGGATAGGGTTAAGGGAATTATGAGATTTAGGTGTACTGTTGGAGTATTTGGAGTACAACTATGGTCAAATTTGGGATATATGTTATACAAATGATTTGAATAGTGGAAAAATTAATTCATGAAAGGGAATTTATAAGTTCCAACACAACAATTTAGATGATGCTAAAAGTGTGAAAGAATATATAAGAGTCAATTTTATGAAAATTATTTCTCCATGATGATGTGAGAACATTATATATTGTTGAATTTTTTATAATGCTAATGCAATTTTTATTGCAATGATTAATAATTGTAATCAATAAATCTCCCTATCATTAAGGAATCTATTTAGACTTATGATTTTCTTTCTTAATTAATATATTTAGTAGCCACATCCATTGAAGAAATTTTTCGTGCAACAATAAATTTATTTTGTCTTGTTCTCTTCTCCATGAAAGTTACATTGAACGATGGGGAAATAAAATTGCCAATACAACTAATTAGAAGTAAAAATTTGAATCCAGAGACAAGAATGAACTATATACAAAAAATATATCTGTGATGGTCTAAATACATGTCACATTCTTCAATGATTAGGATTCTTTTGTGACCTTTATTTGAACAATGATTGTGAAATACTTCTTTCATCATTGAGGGAAACCCATCCACTTTTGTAGATGTGTCACATAGAAATTTTTATGCATCTTCCATATGCATTTCCTCCATTTCCTCAACATAGCCAATTGGAAATATTGCTTCTCTACAACTTTAATTATAGTTGTGTGCGCCTCTTTAATTATTTGTAGGCATTTGTCAAACTCAATCTCGAAGAAATCATTTGAGATCATTGAAGTAGTTAGGCTCTAGTATCCAATAATGTTTGATTCTCTATTCGAGGTATCCATAACTCAAATAGTAACCTTCAAACTTATAAACAAAAATCAACATATGGAAATAATCATAATGAAAAAGTATTAATAGTTAACATAAATTCTTTCAAATGAATAATGTTCAAAATAACATAAATAAAAATCAAAACTATTTCAAATGAAATAGTTAGATTGTAATGTCTGAAATATGGTGGCATTGTCTTCCACTTTTTAAACATTACAAACATAAATATTAATAAAAATCCATATATAGTATGAAAAATATTTAAATAAAACACATATATAATCTAATTAAATAATGACAAAATATAAACTAAATATATGATTCGTTTATTTTAAGTTAATCACTAACTTTAATAAAATACAAATTTTATTGATAAGGTGACCTTCTTGTCCACATCAAAGATTAAATTTAATTATGAAACATTAAAAATATAAATATTTTGAAACATGCAAATACAAAACTATTATGAAACATACAAATCTAAAACATGGAAACCAAAAGTATTTTGAAATATGAAAATCTAAAACTAATGTAAAACTAAATTGAAACATGCACATTAAAAATTTGCAAAAGAAATGTATTATCAAATAGTGTTTGAATCCTAAATCTAAATCAAACATACAAGGCTAAACTATATGGAACTTTAATCTACTCTTGTTCAAATACTCTAATTGCTCCAATAATCTCCATCTCTTCCTCCCTGCAAAAACACAAAATGAAAATGAAATGAGGAGACTTTGTTTTATAATTTATGAGAGAACCCTCATATACCCCAACAGATGTCTTTTGACATTCCATGAATTTGTTTCAAATTCCCCCACTCCTCACAAAAAATAAGCATGAATGTGCATGCAAAAATATATTTAACAAAAAGAAAATGTTTTATATTAAAATTTTAAATTAAGTTATTTCAGCCTTATTTTCTTGGGTTCTATTTTTTTGCCCTTATTTTTTAAGGTCCTATTATTTTGGCATCCATTTGGCTTAATATTATTTTGGCTAGCTATTATTTCGAGAATTTTATTTTATTTTATGATTCAATAATGATAAAATATATACTAAATATATGATTGATCTACTTTAAATAAATTATTAACTTTAATAAAATATAAATTGTATTGATATGGTGGCATTCTCATGCAAATTAATGATAAAATTATGCTTTGAAACATGAAAATATAAATACTAAAAAACATGCAAATGTAAAACTATTGCGAAACATTCAAATCTAAAACATGCAAACCAAAACTATTTTGAAATATGCAAATCTACAACTAATATGAAACATGCAAATATAAAACTAATTTGAAACATGCACTTTTAAAATATGTAAATGAAAAGTATTATAAGATATATAAATCAAATAGATTTTGAATAAAAATCTAAATCTAAATCAAACATGCAAGACTAACTATTAAATGCAAGCCTAAATAGTTATGAATAGAATTCTAAATCTAAATGAAATTAATTAAAATTGAAATCTAAATCAAAGTAGAATATTATAACTAGTTTTGAATTTCAAATTACATCTACATCTAAATCTAAATGAAAATGTAAATAAAAAATAGAAATCTCACCTCCAAAAATGTTACTCCAAAACTTCAATCTACTACTACTCAAAAACTCCAATCTAATCCTCCAATAACCTCCACCTCTTCCTTCCTGCAAAAACATAAAATGAAAATGAAATGAGGAGCCTTGGTTTTATAACTTCTGAGAGGTTCCTCATATCCCCCAACAGACGTCTCTTCACATTCTACGAATTTTTTTCAAATTCCCCCACTCCCCACAAAAAAAAAGCATGAATGTGCATGCAAAAATATATTTTACATAAAAAAATCATATTGAAATTATTTCGCCCCTATTTTTTCGAGCCCTATTTTTCAGGCCCTATTTTTTCGGGTCCTACTTTTTGAGGCCCTACTTTTTCGTGCCCTATTATTTTGGCCTCCATTTGGCTTCCAATTATTTCGGCTAGCTATTATTTCGAGAATTATTTTTTAATATTTAATTTGGAAGTTGTAACCGCTCCCAATTCTTTTTTATTGATGGAGAATCTTTTTTGGCATATTCTCGTGCTGGGTATTTGTGCTGTGATTGTATAGAACGCCTCTCGGTGTAATTAATAAACATAAAATAAAAATTATAACACTAAACGAAATTAAAACCTATTCATAAAGATTATAAAACCTAACTTTCTGAAAAAACTAGGATTGAATAAGAGTCTCTATCCCTAAACCCAAGCATACCCTAATTCTAAACTTTATTCAACATAATCCTACACAAAGTTGACTAAAAAACATAATTGTAAATGAAAATGCAGTCTATCCCATTTCATAATTGAATATTAAGATAAATAATAACCTAAACATAACCATCAACCCAACTACAACATTAATAAATTATAAAATCATCCTAATGCTACTAGCTATACATATATTAAATATATTATCTAATATATATATCTAGAAAGTGTCTAGATATCGAGGCTTTAATTTACTTCACATTTAAAATTAAAGCCTTGGTATATCTCTCTCTCTCTCTCTCTCTCTCTATATATATATATATATATATATATATATATATATATATATATATATATATATATATATATATATATATATATATATATATATATATATATATATGTATAGCTAGTAATTTTAAACTTAATTGCATACAAAGACAAATTATATATTAAACCTAACCATTAAATATTACTCTTATGGTTAACCAATCTTACCAATACATGAAATGAAAATGAAAATTAAGTCTTACCCTTTTAAGAATTGATTAAGACACATTATTACCTAAACCTAACTGTTAACACACATATAATATTTTAAAAATATTTTGTTGTACCCTTACCATAAACCAAATAATTCTATTTGATAGAGAGTGATGCTCTAGTATAAATTAAAATAATATTATATAATAATAAAATAAAAGAATATAATAAAATAAGTTATAAATATAATATTTACTACTGCAAACTATATATAGTATATAGTTTTTATAAAGAAAGATGAGGGATATCAAGGATTTTGGATACATACATACATACATACATACATACATATGTATAGATACGTGTGTGTGTGTGTGTGTGTGTGTGTGTGTGTGTGTGTGTGTGTGTGCACGCGTGCGTGCGTGTGTGTGTGTGTAGCATGTTTAAGTATATTTTCAAAAGTTCAAAATTTTACAATTTTAATAATAATACATTTTATATTTTATTATTTATTATTATTAAAATAGTTTTTTTTTTTTTTGGTCTTTAATAGGAGTAATTTTATTAAAAATATAGAAGTTTTACATCAAAGTTTTTGGGTCCTTTCCACTATCTATTGGACCATTTTTTATATATTAAAACCTATACATACTAAAACAAAAAGACTTCTTACTAGGCCAATTACATCACTTTCTTCTCATCATAAACAAAAACACATCTTTCCTTCTACGTCATCCTGATTTCCACCCTTGAACAAAAAATCACTTTTTTCAATCATTTGCTTCTGCATTTGGTGGGTGCCATTCGAAGAACTCTGCAACATGCCAAAAAATGCCTTTTTGTGCATATGTTCTGCATTTCTACCTACATGACATAAACTTTGCATCTCCAAAACTACGCCATTCACTGTCAATTTCGACCGTTACCTTGACAAAATTTGCAGGTCCTTTTGGTTTCAAAATAAGGGGGTTCTTCCTTCATTTCAACCCTAACGCTTGCTTCTCACTGAGCGCTTGTCTTTTGGAAATTTGACTGGAACCGTCACCCTTCTCTGCCTCTCCTTGTAGTCCAGAATAGCACACTTTAGTGTCTGCCAGGCATGGCGACACTCATTAAGGTAGGCCTCTTGGTCGATTCTTCCTCTCGACTAGTTCACAAAGGGGAAAATTCCCTTTTCTACACCTTCAGTGGTATAACCTTCACTGAAATCAAAGGCCCAACTTAGGTGAGCCCACTCCAGTAGGGCATCCATGTTTGAGATTAAGGCTTCTTCAAACAACTCTTTCATCACTCAAGCTACCACCTATTCATGCTCCCCTATATGTAGCCCCCAAGCCATAATCATGGCTGTTATGTCTACCTCCAGCTTCCACTGGTGTTCAACCTCTTGAAAAATAATAAATTTGGTGTAGGTCACTCATGAGAAATAATAAATTTGTGTAGTCAATTTGTTGATTGTAAAGGAAGTATAACATTTTATTGAAAATCTTTTCTATTTTTACCATTCATTTATGTATATACATACTATTCAATTTATAATTGTACATGCTATTAGATAAACTTTAGAAGTATTGATAACTATTTAAATGTTAATTTTAAAGCTTTTTCTCAAGCACGTTTCTATTTGCCTTTAGATTTATGGATTTGATTGTGTATAGTTTTTTTTACATCAACGTTTTAGATCATACTACATGATCCATTATCAGGATGCTAGAGAGAAAAGAACATCCTGATGATGGATCATGTAGTATGATCCGAAATGTTGATGTACAAAAAACTATACACAATCAAATCTAGAAATCTAAAAGCATAGCATGAATTGTGGAAAATCTCATATCTCTATTTATTTTTCATTAAACATGAATTTCTTCCATTATTTGCCAACAATTTTCCTCACAATACAAAATAATTCACAACTAATTGTATTTTATAGTCATATTGAGATGAATAAAAGAGTGTTGAGCAAAACAACCAAGAATTGAATCAACTACCCATATTTCAACTACTTATTTTTTTATAGAAGTAATTTAACAAAAAAGATACAATTAGTATTATTAACTTTTTTAAAATGATATAAAATAGAGATATATTATACATTTAAACTATTTTTAATATATTTAGCTCATAAATATTTGATGGCTTATTTATGTTTTAAATGGGTTTAATGTTATTTTAGCTTTAAATTTATTTTTTGTCAATTCAAACAAAATTTTCTGTCTTCTTGTCTTACTTTTACAAATATAGAGGTAATTGGTAAAATAAAAGAGACCTTCAATTAAACAAGAACTGTAGGGTTTCTCCACCTAACAATAATTCATGACAGAATAAAATTCTTTTAAACTAAAAATAGCAATTTTGAACTGACTATGAAGAATACAGTGTCAAATAAGTCAACTTAGAGCTTAAATTTAGGGTGAATAATGAGGAGAGTGCACCGATAGAACAAATGTGTGAAGTTATGAGGCAACTATATTAGAATGGCAAGTGGCAGATCGATTTTGGTGCTTGGTTGGAATTTAAGACAATGAACATCCAAGCAAAGGGTTGTGCATTTTATTAATTGAAAAAGTTGAACTATAATTTAATTGTATTAATTTAAATATATTTGTAGTGCAAAATTTTTGAGTCGAACTCATTGACCCATGTATCATGAATAGTGATTTAACATGACTCCATCTCTCATGAGAATAAATGGAACACTCATGAGAGATGGATTCATGTTGAATCACTACTCATGGGTCAATGAGTTTGACTCAAAATTGTGATAGCAATATCACAATCATAAAAAGATACTAATAGCCAATCACACTTGTACTAGTTTTCTTGGTTGCTGGTTGGTCCATTTGTGCAAAAAACACTATAGTGATTATTGGGGATATGTGACGGAAAGAACATTTTAAAATGACACTTTTAAACGGCAACGTCTATACAGCCACGAAAATGCACTCCCATACGATGGAGAGGACTTGGTTAATTTTTTAAAAAGTTAGAAAAAGCAATGTAAAGGTAGTGCATTTTCGTGGCTGTATAGCCACGGACTTTTTAAACTACTTGGCACTCTAGATTCCAAGAGAGTTAAAGGTAGAAAAATTGAAAAGTTAGCTTCCAAAAAAAAGCAAAATTAATAAAATTAGGTGGTTCCTTATTTACCCATTTACAAACAAAATTAACAGAATTTCCTTCCATAAAGGCTATTAATGTAATGTGACGTGTACTCACTCATGAGCCATGGTCCAGCCCAGTTCCCCAAGCCAGTGTGATTGATTAAAGCGAACAGGTGGGGCAAATCTTTACCCAATATCACACAGGTACCCTCGGGCGCCTACTTCATCAAACGATGTGCCGTGTTGTATAAGTGACCTTGATCACGTACAGAAACGGAATAAAAGCACATTTGTGATGAACTGATTAAATTTAGCGATCCACACAGGGGAAGCTAGATTTTTTATGTTTTCTAGTGGTATTTTTATCGTTGAGCTTCTTATGAGAATTTATTGAATGGCACCTGTCACCTATCATAGTTGTCTGTTGCAATGAATACCTTTTTATAAAAAAAAAATATCATACGAGCAAAGCGTTTGGTCTCTTTGAGTAGTTGCAATGTCTGTATCTGGAATGGCGGATTCTCCTTCTACCCAGGCAGAGGCAGAGGCAGAGTGTGAGAGGGTCTCTGAAAAAGGAGGTCCCTCCTCGCCCTCCAAGAAGCGGCCCAAGGGAACAAGTGTTGATGATCACGAGCCTTCCGCCAAGAAACCAAACAATGAAAAAGAAAAGGCAAAAGTGGAGAAATCGGCGCGGAAGAGCGGCACAATACGGAAAAACACTGATGAGATAACATTTCTGGAACATCTTGTGGCCGTGTGTAAACGAGCGCGAATGCATTCCCAAATCTCTGTCTGCTTTGTACGAAATTGTAAGGCCCCATTCAAAGGATGATTTCAGCGATGAGCAGCTTTATACACCTGTCATGCCAATTAAATAAAGCGCTGTACTGGGTAATAATAATATTGATCGTGAAGATAATCCTCGGATGCAGTGAAGGGTTCTGATCCCTAAATAAACAGTAATGTCGGGGAGATGCGTTGGTGTAGTAAGGCCGCTTTTATTGTGGGTAAGTGAGATGGCACTGGCTGTATTTGCACCGCACTATTTTTCATTATTACATCGCTGACATTCTTTTCAGTCCATCAAACCAACAGATTTCGCTGCTAAATTAATTAAAATCTAGACGCTACACATTAAAATCGGCACCGGCTAAATGGCCGAATATTTGCACCGGCCGTTAGCGAGTGTCATTACCTCCATCCATTAGTTCACTGTTTGAATCAAAACCCATGTACTTTTGACAGTCTTTGTACTTAGATGTGATTTGACCGGCCTACTGTACTTACTCATATTACAATTTTTATTTTTATTTTTATCCTCTGTTTTGATTTTACATTTCATTTTATCCTTTCTCTTTTTATAAGTAATAGAAAATATATTGGAAAATATTATATTAGATATATAAAATTTATTTTAAAAATATAATTGTTAGTATATATATAATTGAAAAAATAATTAATTACTATTTTGAAATTATATTTATATAATTTTAAAAATATATTATAATATTAAGTAGTTAGATAAATTTATCATTTTATTAAAAAATAATTATATTTTAAAAAGTATATTAAAATTATGTTTTAGTATTTAATTAATTAATAATTAAGTCGAGAGGCTTTCTACAGTGGGAGCATTCATCAATGTAAACATTTAGACATTTAAAAAAAAATTGACGTTCATTTGAATGATAATTGAGAGTTGTGAGTTAAGTAGATTGGAATATTAAATAGACAATGTGTAATGGTATTGCATATTAAATTCAAAACGGTGGTCGTTACAATATGCATTACTTTTACCTGGCACTACTAAAGAGGGTGTTACTTTTACCAAACTGATATTACATCGTCAGTTTCCATACAGACCTAATTCCATAAAAATAGTAGTTACAATTAAAGATCTGAAATTTCTTCTTCTAAACTTTGTGGAAAGGATGGAAAAAAGGTCTTCTGTAACATATATAAATTTATGGAGACATGGAAGCACTCGACGGTGCAAATCCAAATGGATAGAATAAATATTATTATGGACAAATCCACAGGTCGGCCATTGATTGTCCACAAAACCGTACTGATCCAGACTCAAAAACATACTAGACATACATTTTGATCGCTGCAGCCGCCATGGTCTATAGTGTGAGCTTAATTATGCATAGGAACCACCATATTGAGGGAAAATTTAGATCGCTTGCATGGTACCTATTGGCTCTCCTATATTGGAAGACTGTTAACCTTCTGTCCGCTGACCTACCGCTATTTATGGTGTACAATAATTGTTTAATCGATGTCCTTGCGGTTTATCATATCTTAGGCCCTAATAATGATCAGAAGCATTTGCAAATTATGAAAGTGATTTCCATTAAGGTATTCAGAATGATTTCCATGAACAACAACAAGCGATGGTAAGTTTTAGGGCTTACATGAACAATAGATGATGTGTGGCCCAAGTTTTGATCCTTGGTCTGTGGTGAAGGAATCATGCACTTTGACTTGCTACCACCATGTTTTCTGGGATTGTCATTTCTTAAAGCTTTTCTACTTGTGGTATTGTTTAAAAATCAAATATCAAATTAAATGTAAATAGAATATTTAGGCTTGAAAGTTGTTTTTCTAATTTTTTCTATGAAGATGATCTCAAAAAATTATAGTTTTGATTTATCTTCGATGATAACAGTACTAGAGTGAATTGAAAAGTTTTTCATATTAAAAGCAGTTAAAATTTGGTGTTTCTTTTACAAAAGATCATAAATAACTATAACTACAGATATCCTTAACTATAACTATAAGATATCCTTAACTATAAACTATTAGAATTAGAATATATAAGAGTTTTAATAGAAGCTGACATGATTATAATTATTACATCCTGAACCAAACCAAGCATTAAACTAATTGAATTAAGCATTTTTAAATAGTTGTCAAGAATTTTCAAATGTTCAATTTTGGTGATGATTATGATACAAATATATATGGTAATTAGGAGGGAATTGGTATGAGAGGGTTGGAGATATGATACGTGGAGATGAGATAGAAAGGGACACTTGTGATGGGGAAAGCGATGGGGTAGATAGAAAAAAAATGATATATGGAGATGAGGGTAAGACATGAAGTAGAAACCAAGAGAGATTGTGAGAGGTAAAGAAACATGAGATGATGAGAGTGGGTTGTAATAATAGGAGGAGATGAAATAGATAGAAAGATAGGGAAGAGAAGAGGGGGAGGGCAAGAGAGATGAGCTAGCCATAGAGAGAAAATTTTAGAGATAAAGAGGCATTAGGGAGAGGAGATGTGTGTGTGTGTGTGAGAGAGAGAGAGAATATATATATATATATATATATAGATAGATAGATAGATAGATAGATAGATAGATAGATAGATATGACTCTGTGAGGGAGAGTAGTAGAAGGGTAAGAGGTGGTGGGAAATAGAAGAGATGGAGGAGAGAGAGAGAGAGAGAGAGAGAGAGAGAGAGAGAGAGAGAGAGAGAGAGAGATTGTGAGAGGAGGGAGGGGAGACCATTAAAGTGATAAATTAGGGAGATAGATATGTGTGGGAGAGAGAAGATGAGATAGTGTGAGAATAGGAAGAGGGTGAAACACAAGAGTGAGAGTGAGAGGAAGAGGGAGAAAGAGGGAGAGGGAGGGAGAAGGAGTGGGAGAGGGAGAGAGAAAATGAGAGAGTGTGAGAAGAGGCGGGGAGGGGGGGGTGGGGGGGGGAGAGAGAGAGAGAGAGAGAGAGATTGTATTAGGGGGAATAGATAGTGAGGGGATAGATTTGGGAGAGAGGCACAAGAAGTGGAGATATGAGGTAGATAGAGAGAGAATGGAGATGGGAAGACCAATGAGGTAGAGAGAGAGAGATAATAATTAGGGCATGTAATAGATAAACATGGAGAGAGGGAGAGAGACTAATTTCAATTCTAAATTTAATTTTAATTACTTAAAGAATATTTTAATTTTATTAATTATTATAGATGTGGTAATACATTTTTTATTTTCAAAGAGAATCTATTGTCCCAACAGTAAATTTCAGGAAGCACACTCTCTCTGATGAGCTCAGTATAAAGTTTATGAAATTTCTTAAAGGAGAATCTAAAATTATATATATTATAATTTTACATTCTCCTTTAATATTATAATTTTAGATTCTCCTTTAAAATTATAATTTTAGATTCTCCTTTAATAAATTATAATTTTAGATTCTCCTTTAAAAATTAATATATAAAACTTATACTAAATCATAATAATATTAAATATTTATTAATTAAAATTTTCATAATATATTAATTATAACAAATTATAATTTAAAAAATAATGTCTTTCATTTTGCACCGTGAGTGCTACTAGCTTATATATATATTATATATATAATAAGCCGAGAGATATCCTTCTCAAGGCTTCTATTGCAGTGAGTGAGATTATGAAAATAGGCGCCACAAGAAGGATATCTCTCGACTTCTATATATATATATATATATGCTAGTTTTATATATATTTTAAAGTTAGTATCGATTTATTTATTTATTTTATGGTTAGGGTTAGAATTAGGGTTAGAGTAAGAGTTAGGGTTAGGGTTAGGGTTAGGGGTAGGGTTAGGATTAGGGTTAGAGTAGAGTTGGAGTTAGCGTCAATGTTAGGGATAGGGTTAGAATTAGAGATAGAGTTAGGATTAGGGTCAGGATTATGATTAAAGTTAGAGTTAAGAATAGGGTTAGATTTGGGGTTAGGGTTAGGGTTACAATTAGGGTTAGGGTTATTAATACGGTTAGAGTTGGGGTTAGAGTTAGAGTTAGAATTAGTGCTAGAGTTAGGGTTAGAATTAGGGTTAGGGTTAGAGTTAGAATTTGAGTTTGGGTCATAGTTAGAATTAGAATCAAGGTTGGGGTTAGAGACATTATTCTCATAGTACAATTATTTAGATAAAGTAAAATGACAAAATTGGAAGATCTGAAGTCACTACATTGAGAACATTTCTCCATAATGATGTAAGTACATGACATATTCTTTAGAGATATAATTTCTATTGCAACCTTCATTTTTTAATTTATCATTGTACACTTCTTTCATCATGGATGGAAACGTGTCTACTTTTGTAGATGCATTATAGACAAATCTCACAATATCTTCCATGTCAATAATGTCAACTTCTTGTACATCATCAATTACCAGAGCTGCATTCTCAAGAGCTATGAGCATAGTTATACAAGAGTCTTTAATTATCCGCTTGCAGCTATCAAACTCTATTTCAAAAATTGTTTGAGCCTGTGGAAGTTGTTGGGCTCATGTCAGTGATCCTTGATTCTTTGTCAGAAGGTGCCATTGCTGAAAGAAAATATGATATATATTTAAAATTAGAATCATGTGAATGATACTAAATTTGAGGGATATAAAATTTGAAATCAAAATGTTTGCATAACATAATAAGTTAAGTAACATTATGAAGTGTAGAGTATATCAACATAAAAATTATATTGCATTGAAAAATGCAATGAAATTTAGTATATGGAAACATGACATGATAATGACCATTCATATACATTAAAGAATAAGAAAACATAATTTTGTAGCATCTACTACCAATGTATTGTTTCAAAGTAATAAAACACAAATTTGACACAAAAAAGAAGAACAATTAATTATGAATTATTACATCATTGATGTGCAAGGCTTCTCAATCTCATTTCCTTTGCCTTCCTAATTGAAAGTTGCTTCTCACTTTTTATTTTTTCATAGCGGTCGTATGTAAATGGTGGCATTATTCTCAATCCTTCAATAGACTTTACATGAGAAATAGCCACAAATGTTAATCTAGCTCTTTCCTTTGGACCTATATCAATTGTTGCTTTTTGAAGAGTTAGTCCTTGTGATTTGTGAATTGTCAATGCCCATGCCAATCTTAACGGTAGTTGGAAGGTACTTCCCCTTTGTAATGGAGCTATAGGAACTACTTTTGGATGGTGGTCATCAAATGGTATTCCAAAATAATTATCAAATTCAACAGTGACATAAGCTGGTAGTTCAAGAGGACTGGTTCCTGGTCTATACACAATATTTTGAATATATCCTAAAGCTCCATTGAAAAGGCCAACTTCTATCCAAAGATTTGTAGTCAACATCACCTAGAATCTTTACTGATTAATAACTCTAGATCAAGTTCATTATTTGAACCATCTTGAGCTATGTTACCATTATGTGTCTTAGTTATAAGACTACATGCAACAGGATACCCCAAAGAGTGGAACATTCTCCTATTATGATTGTGGGCATTATCATTGGTTGAGAATAAATGTACTTCTTTGTTAAAGTCATCATTCGTTGGAGCATCAAGTCATACAGGGATCCTCATCATAAGAAGATTCCAATCATCTATCTCAGGATTGACATCTCTCAAATTTGTTAGGAGCTCACGAAATCTCTCTTGATCTTTGTCCTCACTATCTTGCCTAAATATTTTATCTCATGTAACTATTGTTTTGAATTCTTGCCACAATAATTTAGCTCTCTTTTGGCTAGCAGATGCTGGTTTAGCACTGATTGGTGGTAATTGACCAAGATCACCAACCAAAATAATAAATAGACTTGAAAGAAAGAAAATAAAGGTTGAAAAAAGTATTAGGAATACTGCATATCATTTTTAACATGTATAAATATTAGTTCACAACAATACACTTAACCACAATGAAAGCTTTACTTGCATAACTTCTGTCAGCATTTTCTAAAAATGCTTGTCTGAGATGGGTATCTATATTTTCCAGCAAGTTTTGACCAATGAAACTCATTTCATCAATAAAAATATATCTGATGTGAGCCATTTCTTCTTGAAAACTTGTAAGTCATGTCCTCTCCAGTTAAGTAATTTTTTTAATTGGTATTCACAGTTTTGAATGAATTGTTGAAGCTCCTACATTGAAAGCTGCTACTCCAGTCGGTGCGAGTAATAGAAGTGGAGAAGGATTTGGCATTGTAGACATATGAAGAGATTGACTAATGGCACTAATTAGATAATATTTTTCCATTCTTGCAGTTCCTTGAATTATCATACATAGAGGGTTCCCCACCTAATTACTATGGTAATGTGTTATAATAATATCAATGGCTTTTTGTTGCTTTCCACTAAGAGTTGAAAAGTTGATGCATTGTGGAATGTCATCATACATGAGACATTCATGCTTCTTCATTTCATTAATGAAGTTGATAGCTGCAACAATATTGTCTTCACATTGATATCCAATAGACCAATTTGTATTCCTATCAATATCCCTTCTTCCCAACATGTCTATTTCAGAAACTTGCATATGTTGATCATGATGCAATCTGGATATGATTTCCCATTCATGCTCTATAGTATTATCTTGAGCACGTACAATATCTTCTATATCTGAGTCACTTGCAACTTCATCATTTTCTATTGGTTCTACTCATAAAACATGCCACGGAGTATAATGGAGTGACTCCCAATTGACCACTATAGTAGCATCACTATCACCAATATCCCTTTCAATGTCACAAAAAGGTTTGTAGAGCAACAATTCAAATGAACAAAATTCAACCCATTTGTTGAAGTCCCGCGAAGGAATCAATATAAACCTTGGGAAAACTCTAACTATAGCTACTATTTCTCTTGGCCCCCATTTGTTATCTCCTATTTTTTTAGGATTGTAAATCCAAGATCTTGCTACATCAATTAATGTTATACCTTCTATACAAAGGGGTCTTGATTTATAACCTTGTATAAAAAAAATTGTATGATCTTCCTCATTATTCTCTATATTAATTGTTACAGGCTTGAAAACTTCATGTGAAACATTTAGATTAACAAAATTTCTGCTACACTCCACCAATGGAAGCTCTAACAACATATGACATGTTTCTTGAGCTCCAATGTCTCTTTCTACAACTATTTCTATGTGAAATTTTTTATATGCCCTTGTTGCAAGATCATTGGGATTTTCCAAGTTTGATAAATGCATCTTCAGAACTTCTTTAAACTTTTGAAGCATACTTTGCAATATAATTGATAACTGCATTTCTAGAAAGTATGGGTTGCCAATCAACATTAGCTCTCCAAAGCTGCAAGATGTGTCGATTATGTGTGTTAACTCTATCATCATTTCTTGCTGGCTCAAATTTTTTTCACTAGTTTTTGCATCCTTGTATAATCTAGACCCACCCAAATTAATTTGCCAAGGAGCATTATACCTAGGAGGGATAAAATTATAAGTTTTTAATGATGCACATAAATAGTTTATGTATTATATGGACATAAATCTTTAAATTCACACAACAATTACCTACAAACCATTCTTCCCCTCTTTTTACGTAAGCATGCACCCTCCTTGCAGATAGTGTGCCTTTCAATATAGTTCAATATCTCTTCATAGTCTTGATCAATATCCATCTGTGCTAGTTGTGCAATATTTTTGAGACATGGATGTTGACCAAAATGTTGAAAAGCCTAAAAATAGCTGTAGACATTATAGTTAGTTATTAATAAAATTTGTGCTTAAATAAAGTTCTAAGAATCATAACATAGTGAGATATGGGATTATATAATTCAAAACATACTTGTATATTTCTTTGGTGCACATCATGTCTAGGATTCCATACATGAATAATATAATGGAAATATCTTTCAACACTTTTCCTCTCTTCCTTATTCGCCCAATCAATAGTGTCCATGTTTAGTGCTCCTTCCAACCATAGGAAGCCATGGACATGAGGTGAACCTCGGTGTTGCCACTCATATCTACACCAAAATTCTTTGACTTTTATACCCTTTTGAAGCATTTCTTTTCTAAACATTGTATGTCTGAGATGCATGTAATGTGCAACAATGTGAGGATAGTCAATGATAATTTTTCTTCTCCATTTTTGAGCCTCTCGTGGATCACTTGGTGGTGTCCCAGACATTAATGCATGTAAATCAGGCCATTGCATGTTTGTTGCACTTAATGTGAAAAAAATTGTTGGAGTTCCTACTTGGTCAAGCAAGTCTATCAACTCACCTTTGCATTTAGCCCAATAGGACCTTGTGCCTCGTAGACTTGTTCCAAACCTCATCAATCTATTAGTCAAATTACTATGTGGCATACTTTCCATATGTTCATGTAACCCATTGATTGTAATTGGAAAATATTGTAAATTCCTTTTTACAAATACACTTGATGAACTTTGCGCACGATGTCACATTATCATGTTTGTCATAAAATACCTGAACCTTGGATGTTTACAAAATGATGATCCCTATACCAAATCAAATGATTACCGAATTCATGAAGATAAACTTGCTTCATTCTTGGTTCTAACCAGTCACATCTTCCATCAAGAAACAATGTTGGAAAAGCCATATCCAACAACCCTAACATAAAATATTCATTGATAGGAGATGCACCTATAGCTAGCCATTCAATTAATTGAGATGAAATTGAATCAAGATCGTTCACCCATGCATGAATTAATTCCATTTTCCATCGAGCATTGGGTGGTTGAGAGGCCATAGCTATAGTATGCTCAAGTATATTACCTTCATCGATCTCCATGAGTGGACCAACAAAAATTACCTCATTTGCATCAGAATCAAACTCCATCTACATTGTCTTCAACCTATTAAAAATACTATAATTAAAATTTTTGGTCAACTCATTGAGAGCACCTTCATCAATTGTAACATCTGCATAAAAGGGATCATTTTCTACTTCGTACCTTAATGCTCTATATATACACTCCTTATTTATAGTAAAGTTAGTGCCATGTTGATCCCGTCTATGGACAATAATTGAGCAACTTGTCAATTGAATGTGGCAAAACATTGGATACTTCTTCTACATGTTGGGGAAAACATACAGTGTATCCCTTGTACTTGTATTGACCACCAATTACATGTGTAACTTGAAGTATAGGACTAACACGTGCAATCAACATCTCTTGAACTTGGGTCAAATATGCAAGCACTTGTGGCTAAGACCCAGGATCCATATGGTTTAGAGAAGAAAATCTATGGATACCTGTCTCTTGTTGACACCTGTTACATATAGGACCTTCAGAAGTACAATTAACTTTCATAAAAAGATATGATTGTTGACAAAGATGACACATATTTGGAGTCTTCAAACTATCTATTTGGTGCCTAAACTGCATCTGAAATCTTCTAAATTCACATTCAAGAAGACCATTTGGGTTTGTAACATTTTCCATAGTTCCTTCAACACCATCATTGATTCTCAAAAAAAATTCGTGCTGTGGAGTTGCAAAAAATTGTTGTACTAAGCTAGAATTTTCATGTTCAATGTGTAACTGAATATTTCCATTACGTTGTTGGTTGTACCTTTTAGTTCCTTGGGTATCATTTACTTGATAGTCACATTCTAGTTCATTTCGAAGGAGGATTTGTGGACTATTTCGACGCTGTCTATTTCTTTCTAAATTTCTTCCATCTCTATTTTGGATTTCCAATTCTTTCGCTGTTTCTTGAGCCCTTCTCCTAGCACGTCTCTCTTTATCAACTTGGTTATGCATTGTCCTTTGTTCATTTGTCTGAGCTTCTATCATTTGTTCTCTTTGATTTCTATGATAGTATCTTTGGTATCATCTATTATATTCTCTTTGGTATTCTATTCTCTCTTCCTCTGATTGAAAGTTCAACCTCAGGCTCACCATAGCTAATTATATTAAAAAAATGAGTTAAGTTAGCAAAATAAATGAAAAATGTGATTTTTTTGTGAAGTAATGCATTAGAATATAAAGTAAATAATTATGTTAAATAAATGTATGTATGTAGGTCATGTTCATATTTAAACATGGACTTAAATAATATAAATGAAATATGGAGTTAAATATGATCCTTATATGTATATTTCTTTGTTGAAGATAACACAAATTTATACAAAAATTAATAACAATTAAATGAATAAAACTTAGAAACTAACTCACAATGTACAATAAAAAGATCTCTGCAATTTTGCAATAACATGAAAGATACCACATATTTGCAGAGAACAATTACATAGTTGTAAAATCCAAAAAATATTCTCTCATTTACAAAACAAAATTAATGATACCAATGAATGATATCATCATCTATATGATCATAGGATGTAAAATAAAAAGGTCAAACAACAAATCAGTTCCATTCTCAAGGCGTCCATTTTCCATCTACCCAATCCAACCCTGGATGTAAGTTTGACCATGAATATGCTTTCAAGGTTATAGTGTCTGGAAAATAAACTTCACAGAATTCTTCATGACTTAGTGGGGTTCAAAATGTAGCTTGGACAGTCCCTCTCCACCAAGAATAGTTCTCTCTCACTTCAATAGAGTCCCCAACCATTATATGTCTCGAGAATGGAATGACATGTGGCATGGGTCTAATACAATGTATAGTAACTTGCTCCATAAGTGGTTCTTTAGTCCCCTCATCTATAATGAAATGATCATGCTGAAAATGAAAAGTTCTATCATCTCTATTTTGCACAAATCCTATTATTGTTCCCTTGAACCATGCACCCCGATACCCTTCTTCACAAGAGGACATTTCAACCTTCATGCCAATTAGATTGTCCACTGTATCTTCCTTAAATATGATTACAAAAAAAATGATATTTCAATAAATAATTTTAAGATATTTGTAAAACAAATTGTACAACAATATAAAAAGAGCAAGGGTTGATTTAACATTAATTATTTAGTATAATGGCATAAATGTAAATTAAAAATACAATAAAAATCTAACATTATATTAAGAAAGAATTTATTAACATTAATATAATATAAATATCGCGGCATTGCCATCCATATGTAAAATTAGAGAATGTAAGCTAACATTTTATTTAAAAATAATAATATATTAACATTAAAATATTATGTTTGATATGGTGGCCTTGCCTTCCATATATAAAATTAAAAAACTTAAACTAACTTCAATTACACATTATATTCTAAGCAAGTTGAAAAGTTGTGAACTATTAAAACTTCCTCACCAAAGTAGTGATATTGTGGAGCCAAAATTTTAAGTCACCTTAGATAATGAAACAAATATAAAATTTGAAATATTTTAAATAAAGTGGTAAAAATTGTAGTTGCAAAAACAAGTCCAAATGTTACCCTTCAGTAGGATATATTGCAAAGTGGTACAAGTTGAACATTAATATAATATAAATATGGCAGCATTGTCATCCATATGTAAAATTAGACAATGTAAGCTAACATTTAAAAAATAAATAAAAATTTAACATTAATGTATTATGTTTGATATGGCAACATTGCCTTCTATCTATAGAATTAAAAAACTTAAACTAACTGTAATATGAAAAAGTCACACTCCTTACTATAGTAGAAAATACCCAATCAAAGTGTCAATAAATATATTGTGTTGAACTATTTGTAATGCAATAAATATGAAAACTTTATAGCTCAAAAAGCATTTGAATAATAAATTGACCACAAGAACTAATAACTATTTTTTACTTTTGATAATTAAATTAAAAAATCAAAACATAATTCTATTTTTAATTTTTATTTAATTATCAAATATTAAAAAGCTTCCATATCATCTAGACAAATCCATGCTTATATTTATAAACCGGTTATTATGAAGATGATATCTACAGAGCTCGAATGTGACATATTGATGATAACAAGACCTTTTGACTTAGACGTGGCTTGTTTGCTGGTGGTTGCCCATGAATGACAAAGGCATTCATAGCTTGCACAAAAGTCCATCCTCACTGCTATCGACCTGAGGAGTCGATTTCGCATACTAGAAAGCTCTTTCAGTCCCTTCCAGAAAGCTCTTTTACCATCAGAGATCCTTAGAATTTGTATGAGAGTGAGGCAGATTAAGGCTTTGGAAACAGGGGCCTTCTCGCGGGTGATTGTGAAGCATGTAGATATGTGCGATTATTGGAACTGTGCAATGCACTTTCAAATAGATGAAGCAGTTATAGGTATTTTTTCCCTATTATTTGGCATGTGAGAAATGCAGATGTATATTAGCATTCATCGCTACTAATTATGTTCTTGTTCTTGAATGATACCCAAGCTCAGAAATATAAGACAATGAAATGTATAGGGAGAGAATGAATTATGATGGTTTCTACACCTGTGTCTGTCTTCTCCAGCCCTGCAGTAGCTTCTCACAACTTATAAAACTCAACGCTCACATTCTCATCAATAGCCATTAACAACTTGTGATATTGTATGTGTACGCCAAATTCAATGCAGTGGGGATGGCTGCAAACTGTTTAACAAAATCAGTAAATGAAATGTGTTCCTGTGACACTAACTAAAGTATAACGAATCCTTGGGTCTATTATTTTACTACAGATTATATTGATCTTTTGTAGACCCTATTTCTATGAAATAATGTATACCTAATAAAGTAGAATAATAACTATTTCTTCAGACTTTGCTACTCGTGTGTTTTGTTTTTTCCTTTCAGGTTTCTAGAGATCTTTGATTTAAATATTTGAGGCAGAATGAAACAAAATGCATCTTATTATTGTTAAGAGTTCTAATTTTCATAAGAAGAATATCCGCTATACAAGACTATAGAAGTTGTTTAGTAGAAAAAAAAAATTCATTGTTGTAAAATCCAAGTATTGAGTTAGACAATGCCAAGCTGTAGGGTTTCAAATATGCTCAACAATAGTATGGAAGAATCAGTCTTGATGACTTCAAATATCAAGAAGCTTGGATCTTTAAAAGCCTACTATTACCAAATAAATAAATAAATAATAGAGAGGCTCTCGGCACTATGAGTAATGCTTATCAGATGGGTGCTTTTCAAGCAATTAGGGCAATTTTTTTTTGGGAAAATTGATCTCCATGCCTACCAATCTTATTGAGACTACTGCCTGTTACAGTGTAAACATACAACAGAAACAAGTGATTCTAATGTCTATCTATATATAACATTCTAGTTCTTTCAACAAATTTTCTTGATTTTCTGTTCATTTGCCATGTCTAAATTCTTCTTGCAAACAATATGTTATGCATAGGCTACCATTTTATTTTCTCTACAAGTTTTTATGCTTCTTGTATTTGGTCTTTTATCAAATTTCAATATTTTTATTGGACTTTATGCTGCTCTATTTTTGCACAGGATTTAGATATTTGTTTAAAATATACTATATAAACACACACTTTGAACTAAATTTCTCCAATGATAACAATGATTACCTATTCTACGTAACTGCTCTGTAACCCAAGTAATATCTAAGTTTCCTCTTTTTTGAAGCTTCTGTAAATACAAAATATTTCCTATGAAAGAATTTCTTATAATTTGACTCCATGTATTTCCCTTTCTTGCTTTTATCACTCCTATAAATTACAAGCAATGTCAGTTGGGTTGGGTTATGGCTTCCACTCATAGTTTTGCTTAGCTATCAATTTCTAACTCTGTTTGCAAATAACTGATTATAAATATATAGATAGGCAGCTATATGTATGTATTTCGCAACTGTAAAATGTTTCTATGGCTCTTCAGATTTGAAAGATACATACACTAAAAGGGCTTTCCTTATCAGTTTATGTTTCTATATTACCTTATGTTTCTATATTACCTTCCACCCCCAATGAGATGCACCATTTCAAACATTATAGCAAAGAAATGCTCATATTCTCAATGTAATTCCATTTTTGTTAGGAAAACCTCTGACTATTCTGAACTTTTAACAAGGACTAGTACATTGTTCAAAAACCCATTTATATGGAGATTCTTCACACCCCTCAAGATGAAAACCCTAATGATCTACAACTTGGGATAGACCATTTCGATCACCTCCACTGGAAGTGCTGAAAGAGTTTATGTGTGTCTTTAACTCCTCTTTCTTGTTATTATGTGTTACTATTTTATTTTTCGTTCCATTTGTTTTGTTCTATAAATTCTTGCACACATGAAATAAGTAGAAACATCAAGAAGTGCCAGGAAAAAGCTTCACCTAGGGTTGAGATGCACCATTTCAAACATTACAGCAAAGAAATGCTCATATTCTCAATGCAATTCCATTTTTGTTACAAAAACCTCTCACTGTTGTGAACTTTTTTCGTTTTGTAAATTCTTGTAGCTTGGATCGAAATCATAAGTTTCAAAACTAGTCATCTACTTCAGTTGTGATCAAAACAAGTAGACAATTTGTGGCTTTCATTTTTGATTCTCATTCTGCTACAATGATTCTTATATGTTTGCTTGCATATGAAGTGTTTATTGTCTGGCATGGTATTCCAGCTTTGATACTTGGCAATCTTGTTCAACTTTGTTCAGAAGCTAATATATTTATTATTTTCATCTATTCATGTTTTTCGAAGTCCTTCTTTTTGTACTTTTCCACACTGTGTACAATTAGATTACCTTTTAAAACTCTCAATTCCCAAACTTTCCAACCCTCTACATGAAAAAATTAGAAACATCAACAAGTGCCAGGAAAAAGCTTCACCTAGGGTTGCTTGAGCACCTGGTAGCTAGGCAAGGCCCACAGGTCACTTGGCATTTTCAACAAGTCCTTTGCCAAAGCTTAGGGAAAAACTCAGCTGGAGAATCGGGTCTCATATTGCAGCTTATGCGTGAACAATGAATAACTTCCTCTATAAGAGTGGATTAGAATTAATAGTGAAGCTTTTCTCATTGCTTATAGAATATAATCTTTGCTTGAGCTTCACTGGAATACCTTCACATGCTAGGAATTATGTGGCAAAGGCTCTCAAGAGATATTTGTCAATCTCTCCAAAGGCTCCAGCTTCGCAGAGTTGTAAGGGAATGTTAACTGCTGCTGATTAATGGTTCTGATTAGTTCCTTCAATTGCTTGTCACTTTATTTTAGTACTTTCATGCATTTGACTATGCATTAAATCTCTAAATCTCAGACTCTAGTCTTCCTCTATCATACACCAACTAGAGCTCTATACTAACCACAAACATCTGCTCCATCTTTCTCACTAAACCTGCCACAAGTAGGGACTAATGCAGCACACAACACTTGTAATATAATAAAATTTGCAACAAAATTCAAAAAGAAGCATTGCACGAAAAAACAAAAAACCAATGAAAAAATTTACGTCCACCCTTCTTTTTCATATTTGTACTCTTGCTTACTCTTTCACGAACATTCTTACTATAAAATACCATGGCCCAATATCTATTTCTACCACTACAAATTTTGTGATGGGGTTTTCACAAGAACTTATAAGCGAAAACAAATTTAGTCCGTCATGTGATAGAAGTGGGATTTTTAGCGAAACATTTGTCAGAATTCCTTTCTCCTCGATGGATAAAGTTTCCACGTCTAATGATGGATATTTCAGGGCATTCAAGAGAAGGAAAGATGAAGATTATTCAAAGAAAAGGCTGATGTATCTGATGAGCTATAAATTTAGCACCGAGGAATCTATTATAGAAATTGTAAAATAAGTGTGATAATGATTATAAGAGAATGTAGTCACTTTTTATACACCGACACTTCATCTCATAATTACTACCATAATATCCAACAATAAAACAATTATTCCCTGTCATAAAAATCATATTTTCCAATACTCAGTTGCTACATTATATAGCATGAAATGTTGTTAACATAGGTAAATCAACAGAGTAGAAATTTGACTTATACACTTTCCATGTGACTAAATGTAGGTTATAGAATGACAAGTCTGAAAATAGCAACATTGCTTAATAGACAATCAGGAAATTAGTACTATCCATATCATTTTCATAATGACAAACAACCAGTATTTCATTTCGAAGCCAGTGGGATATCATTTGTCAAAGTAATGTTACAAAAAATCATTATTTAATGGTTTCCTACATTTAACAACAGATCAAATACAAAAGGAAATTTCGTATCTTGAAAGTACAAAAAGATATCCTGAACCATCAACAACAATCTATCAACAAATAAAATAGAATCTTCTCTAGTAGAAGATCCGTCAGAAGCACATCACAGATAGGATTAGTGTTAGTGTAGTTTTTTATTTTTCCTATTTTGCTACACTTTTAATAATTTTGCTTAGGTTAATAAAGCATGTCTTATTAGGTGAATGGTTGTGAGGTGTCACCTTCCTACATGTGAGCATCCATTAGCTATCTTGGGAATATACTTTGCTATCTTTAGTCCAATAGATGGTTGCTCCTCATTGGTTGGTGTTGCCACCTCCTCCCTCTTCCTAGCCTATATAAGCATGCTACCTGGCTTGTATTTGCATCTCTTATTTTTGCATCCTCTTAATGCTATTTTGCTTCCAACATTTGCATTACTCTCTTGGAGACTAACTCTATAATGCTATTTTGATTTTGTATCATTTGCATTCATAGTTTAGATATTTATTCTTTGCACTAGTTTTCTGAGTTATTAATTTTTTCAGATTCTAACATGGTATCAGAGCTTTTCTATGTGCAAGAGTAGATTTTAGTTTCCTTATTTGAGAGATTCGGTTGGGGGGGGGGGGTGGTGGCTAATAAACTTCATTGTAGTTTTTTGAAAAATGAAGTATGCTCTTCTCTTGCATCTTTGGATGATTTTGAGAATCAGAAAAGTTTTGACAAAAACAGTTTTTCTCTGGGGTTTCAATCTCAAATCTGACAACCAACTTGCATATTTGGAGTTTTCAATCAATATTGCAGGTTCCAGCATGCCATTGATGGACTTAAGAAGCTGATCCAGCATTTACATGTCATATTTTGGTTGTTGTGGTCGTTTGTTGATTTTTTGAGCCATTTTTTACTATTAAAGGCATCTAATTTACACTACAACAGCATCTTCTGTACATCAACAAGAAAAATGCTTTCTAGGTTTTGTTCGCAGCCCTGAAAAACCATCTGGGTATCTTTTAGATTTTGCATACAAGCTGTATATTTTGCAGAATCGAGCATGAAAGACTACAACCATACCCCTCTCCGTTGGCAGTCGCAAATTTGAATGCAGTTTTCAAATGTCTCATTCTTGCTCATACGAACTCTGATTTTGATGATTCTTGTTATGAAATTGACTATTTTTTTGTGCTCTATCCACTAGTGGAGTTGTTTTTTGATTTTCATGCATGAATTCTTCAAAAATTGTAGATTCTCAACCGTGACTGTGTACAATTCTCGTTTTGGAAACTTCGGAGGATCATAACTTTCTCATACGACCTCGTATTGAGGCGATTATTTTTTTGAAAGTGCATGATTTTTTGAGTAGATCACAGTGGTGCTATTTGTTTTCTTGATTATTGTGCCCAAGTTTCACTTTTAGCATATGCTCTTCATGAGGGTTTGTAATGCATTGAAATCAAGACCACTAAGTATTTCTTTCTAGTGGTAGTTGTAAATGCACTAAAATAAAGTGTCAAATCATATTTCTTTGAGGGGGGGGGGGGGGGGGGGTTCTTTGATTGAGTAAAAAGGGGGGGGGGGGGGGGCATTGTCATGGCTGGGTTCTCTTCTTTTTAGCATTTCTTCATCATGGATCAAACAAATATACTCATCCTAACTCCATACAATTACTTTGAGTGGAAATCACGCATGACAATTCACTTAAAGAAAGCTGGATTAAATAGGATAACTATGTGACTTGAAACTGAACCTACTAAAGATGAAGACAAGCCTAAGTGGTTTAACAAATGTGATGAGGCATATGGAACATTGTGTTTTTCTATTTCCCCTGACTTTCTATTTCACATTGAGTCTTTGGATACACCAAATGAAGTATGGACAAAGCTAGAAACACTATTTGGCACACAAGATTCAATGAGGGGTCATATTTTGGAAAATGAATTAATTAGTTTAAGTCCAAGAAATTTCAACACAATCCAAGATTTCTTCACCAAATTAAAATCACTAAGGCTGCAGTTAAAACAATGTGGAATTGAAAAGAAAGATGAACAACTAATTCTTAGTATTCTCTGTAAGCTGAGTTCAGAATATTTTGTATTTGTCTCTACCTTCTATGCTACTAAGGGTGCACTTGGTACTCAATTCACCATGCCATCTTTAGATGATTTTGCTGTCAATCTCACTCGAGAACAGGACAAGCTAATCCAGATGGGCACTCTTAAGTCCTCTAAGTCACATGCCTTGGCTGCCAACCAAGACACAAAAGAACAACAAGGACAAAGTAGTAACAACAATAGTAAGGACAAGAAACAAAAGAATAGCGAGGAGAAGAAGGATCCGATATCAATTTCTTCAAAAGCAACTATTGATGCACCATCTTCCAAGGGCAATAAGCCTAAGAAAGAAAAGGTCAAATGTGCCTATTGTGAAAGACCTGGTCATGATGAACATAAATGTTTGCAGAAACAACTTGATCACTTGACATACATTCTTGAGAAGAATAATATAAGTGTTCCTGAGTCTATCAAACAAAGTTATAATGAAGGGTCTAACAAGGAAAAAGAAAATAGCAAGGGGAAAGGAAAGGGCAAGGCCCTTTTTGCAGTTGCTTCCTCACCATCCACTTGGGTTCTTGATTCGGGTGCTTCACACCACATGGCTTCATCTAAGGAAGAACTTGCATCCTTGGAGTTGTGTACTATGCCTTCTATTTTGATGGGTGATAACACTCTTGTTGAGGTGAGTGGGAGAGGGTCTTTTGATGTGGGGGATGACACATTCCATGATGTTCTTTGTGTACCCTCATTGTCAACTAATCTCCTATCGGTATACCAGATCACTCACACAAGTTTAGGCAAACGGGTTGAGTTCACTCTTGATTTAGTAGAGATACGTGAGTTGCACAATGATTCTACAGTTGCAGTTGGGAGAGCAGATCATTAGTCACGACTCTCTATGTTTTCTCACTTTGTTCCTGATCCTTCTTTGACTATTTTGCTCACTCACTCTAATGATGTGAGAAGATTATGGCATGAGTAGTTTGGCCATCTTAACTTCCACTACTTGCATCAGTTTAACCAGCAGAGCATGGTCACAGGGTTGCCTTCTACTTTGACATTGGAGTCACTTGGAATAAATGATAGATCTTCTAATGGGTCAGATTCACTTGAGCAGTCTTCTACCTCCACCTTTGATGCAGAGAGTGATTCAGAGGACTCACCTCCTTCCTCTCCTAGTCATCATTCACAGGTTGATGATTCTCCTCTAGATTCTCCATCTTTTGGTCCACTTTGGGCTAGACAGACCTTGCAGTTTGCAAGTGATTGGGTTGGGGATCCATTAGACACCAAGCAGACTCGTTCACAATTCCAGGATGCTCTGCATATCTTCATTGCTACTGCCTCAAATCCATAGTCCTTTCATGAAGCTTCTGGTATTTCTGAGTGGGATATAGCTATGCAGGAAGAGTATAGTTCCTTGATGAGGAACCACACTTGGGATCTTGTTCCTTTTCTTAAGGGAAGAAAACTTGTTCGATGTAAGTGGATTTATCGGACAAAATTTGCAAGCTTTGCTGGGGGCGCAGGATGCTTCATCTTTTGGGGGGGCCTCTTCCTCTCACTTGGAGTCCTAATTTTTTTTGGGGAGTCTCTTTTCTCTCTCTTTTGGGGAAATTTTATGTGCATGGGTACCTCATCAAGTTTGACTTGCCGGGACCCATTTCTACATCCACCTAAGCTTCACTTATGGGGGGTTGTTAGTGTAGTTTTTTATTTTTCCTATTTTGCTACACTTTTAAAAATCTCGCTTAGGTTAATAAATCATGTCTTATTAGGTGAATGGTTGTGAGGTGTCACCTTCCTACATGTGAGCATCCATTAGCTATCTTGGGAAGATACTTTGCTAGCTTTAGTCCAATAGATGGTTGCTTCTCATTGGTTGGTGTTGCCACCTCCTCCCTCTTCCTAGCCTATATAAGCATGCTACCTGGCTTGTATTTGCATCTCTTATTTTTGCATCCTCTTAATGCTATTTTGCTTCTAGCATTTGCATTACTCTCTTGGAGACTAACTCTATGATGCTATTTTGATTTTGTATCATTTGCATTCATAGTTTAGATATTTATTCTTTGCACTAGTTTTCTGGGTTATTAATCTTTTTAGATTCTAACAATTAGTAATAATAACAAAACAAATAAAGTTGAAGAAATTGAACCTGTAATGGGAGCAAGCAAATAGTCTGCTCGATCAACAAATATGTCGCTGGATCAGATGTTCAGTATAAAGGAGCTCTGGGCACTTATAAATAGAAGATTTTGCTATGGTTTCACTTCCAAAAACTGTAACGCATGACAACTTGGCGTTTAATTTTTTGCATGGCATGATATTTGAAATGATTCTAATACCATATTGATTGCCATTTACAAATTTGAAATGATTCTAATACCATATTGATTGCAAATTAAACTCTATCTGATAGGTGGTGATGAATTTTCATTTTAATTTCTATTTCCAATCCATTCAATTCGTTTGTAACTCTCATGCAATCTTTTTTCCTTATACGAGAATATTCATTGGCATATTCTCATGCTGGCTCCTCTTGCTCCCATTGTATATGCCTCTCGGCATAATTATTATTATTTATGTACTAGATGTCTTTGTTTGGGCTTCTTCACCTTTAGGTTCCTTTACTATGGCTTATCCTTAGCGAGTTATGTTGGAAGTTCTTGAGGATCCTTTGTGTTGAGCTAAGACTTGGATATTTGATCTTACCCCAAAAGCGAATATTTTCTTTTGGATTCTCCTTCAAAAAAACCTCTTTACTATTGAGATTTTATGGAATAGAGGTTTATATCTACCAATCATGTGTATACTTTGTAGTGCATATGATGGATTAGTTTATTATCTCTTCATCCATTGCACATATTAAAAGGTATTTGGTGTCAATTTTTGGGCAACCTCAATCTCTCCTAGATCTTTCCTTCTAGCTTGCCAATAGACATTATTCAATGGACTTTTCATTTCAAAACCTCTAAAGATTTCAAAAATTTGTGGGCCCTATCTCTTCCTTCTATCCTTTGGGTTTTTTGGAAAGAATGTAACAATAAGATTTTTATGGATAAAGCTTCCCCGCAATGGTGGTCTTCTCTATCATTAAGAATTCTTTTCTAGAAAATTTAAATTTTTGGGGTGGCAGTTTTTCCAACCTCATTTTTTTGTTTGATTCCATAAAAAATGCTAACCCTATTTATTGTAGATGTGAAAAAAATAAGGTGGTTATTTCCTCCTGGTAATTGGTGTGAATATAACTTTGATAGGATAGAAAAGGGTAATCCTAGGCTTGATGGATGTGGAGGAGTGATAAGAAAGTAGTTTATCCAACCCTGCTTTATTCACACTTCCCTTAAGAAAGCATACAAACCACTTTTTAGAGGAAATGATGACCCTTGGAGATACTAGGTTGACTAAAGACATGGGTATTATTAGCAACTAAGAGGGGAGTAAACTGGTTGTCACCAATTATCTCATAGGCCTTAAAACTAATTCAACACCAAATTACACTTCATATACTTTCATAGCAATAACTTAGTAACCACATTTAACATTTAATCTTTCACTTATAAACATTTTACTTCAAATTGTTATCTTACTATTTACGACTATATTGAGTATTAGAGTATTAGCTTATATTGAGTTGCGACATAAAACATAAAACATAAAACATGAAATAAACTTTGAAACACATAAGCAATCACTCAATTGAACACATTATTTTAACATAGAAACCTTGAAAAGGCGAAAACCACTTGGTACATGCAACCCAAATAATTCAATCTTCTGAAGTGAGCTCTTCTAAGAAACAACCTTGTAAAAGGTTTAATGCACATTTTTAGTATGACCAAGTTAGAGGATTTTAACCAAAGATCATCTAGACCTTATTCACTCCTTGATATTTCCAAAGAGTGGTTTTATTTATAGGACTTACAAACATCACTAATCAATGTTACCATATAGGATTTCATAGAATTTCTCGATCCACTCGATTAAGATATTTTATCCACTATTATAGTAAGAAAGTAACAATCAAATGATATGTCTAGCTTTAGTACTACCTTGCTAGTTTAGATCTCCATTCTGCTTGATTTGCTTCAACCTTTTAATCTCTATTTGGATGATTCACATTCTTTCTCTTTCACTTTTCACTTTTTCTTCTTGGTCTTCCTTCTTTTTTATGCTCGCTTCACCTTTTCCGTCTTCCTCCTTCAATATTTCACACTATATCACCAATAATCAACAATAGCCAACCACCAAAAATGGTCTTAATCACCTCCTTAAATAGTTAACTTCTAACTTCCAAATTTTTCTTCTTAATCGTGATCATGGATCTCAAATTCCTTATATTTAGGCACTTGGAAAATAGAACTTCATATGACTTTGTTCACATCTCTATCATGCATAAATCTCCTTCATCTGATCTTCATTACATTTTTTTTTTGGCCATAAATCTTGTAAAAAACTTTGAATTTAGCCTGTGAACTTCTTTAACATTCTTTATTTTTATCATAATTTGGCCTCATATCTCATTTTCCCTAACTTTTTTTTTCAACTAATACTCAGTAAACATTACAACTTCACTTAGGAAATATTGTGCTCGGTCTTGAGAATTCCAACTTTACATTTCTAGGTGCTTGATTACTGTTAGCATGAATGCTAGTGATCATCCTATGGGTGAGTATCCTAGTAGTGATGGAGACATGATTTAGTGGTTGTGTATTGCATGCATGATAGAGATTTTCGTTGATGACAACATACTAGCTTTTTTGTGAAGACTGAAAGAGTAGCAGAGAGAGTTTGTCTTTGTGTAGTTTGAGTATTAAAGATCAGCTTATGGCCACATACTATTACGTTCTAGAGTGTAGATAGATGTTATGATCAAGAGTGCATACTCAAATATGAAGACTAGAGAGAGTTATGAAGGATTTGGTGAAGATCACTTTCAGGCAAAGTTTTTGGAATGTGGGTACTACTGTTTGGATTTTATATCCTAATAGAGATAAAATCTAGTTGAGGGAGCTTATATAGAAGTTGAAGAAATTTTGAAGATGGCCCGATTAATCTTGCATAGTCAAATTATCAATGAGGGGAATATTATGCAACGGGGGGGGGAAGGGTGAATCAATTATTCAAGGTCCAGATGTATAAATAAAACTTTTCACATCTTAGTGAACCCATAAAACATTCTTCATGCATGCATCCATAAGATATACAATTATTAAAACTTGTAGGTTATTGTCAAATCAACTTGTAGAAATGTAAACATGAAACATAATAGATTCATCAACACACTTGACACAATGATTTATGCAGAAACCCAATTTGGGAAAAACCACCAGTAACATGCTACTCTTTTTCACTCTTTTGAAGTGATGCCCTATGAAAGGCCAACCCTATTAAAGGTTACAATACACACTGTTAAATGTCACCTTGTTAAAAGATTTCAATCACCCTATTAGGGGTGAGCCTTGTTAGAGGAATCTAGACCATTCACTTAGAATGTCACCTGGTTAAATGATTAATAAATGATTATTAGGTCAACCTTAATTCAAAGGATGTACCTTAGACTGATACAATTGTCAGAGAGTAATAGTAAGGCTTGATCTCATAACTATTTACAACTTCATTTGTAGATTACATATCACTATTGTAGTCCTCTATTTTGCTTGGCCTTCATACTTTTCATCTCTGATAGCTTGTCCACCCTTCAAGTATACATATCCTTAAGCCTTCTTTCTTAACATGCCAATGTAGTCTCTTCTCTTAGGTCACTTGATGAAGAAAAACCCTTGACTCCCTATCTTCCTTAGGTTCTCACACATAACTCCTTTTGCTTCTAACTAGTCATTCCTATTAATAGAAAATTATGACATTTTCTCACTTATTTTCCATCATCCAAATTAGGGTTAGGATGGATTGGGTAGGATACAATGAATCTATCCCACATTCCATATCTCTTCTAGAGACTTCTCCTTGAATCCTCTTTGAATTCTCCTAAAAAGAGTTTACCTTGAATTTTGTGCCACTAGCTCATCAATCTTATCTTCTACCTCGTTCACAAATTCCAAGAAAACAAACTTGTCGGCTTAGATTCATTGAATTAACAATCTTTTAAATAATGTAGCCACTCGACATTATTTGGCTTCTAATGCTCGGCACATATTGCATTGATCAACATAGACTAGAATGATCTTTTACTTGGCTCCAACTAATTTTTTACTTGGCTTGCACTAACTTTTCTCGACACTTACTATCCACTCGGTCAAGCTTGGCAAACAAACTTTGTGTAACTTGTTCTTTAAAACTTTCTTAGTGTAACCAACCTTTGTAACCTTAAGTAGATTATCAATGCATCATGTTATCACTCTTAATTGATTCTTTTACTTCATTAGATAAGTATAACTCAACCTTTCTTATAGGTGCTATTGTTACATCTTTTGATTAAATCATCTTATCAATCAAATAAGTGACAATACTTGAATCATATAAGCAGTTGTCTTACCAGAAAATAGTAGGTTTGACATCAGTGACAAAACAATGATTGAAACATATTTATCATACTTGTATGTTCTTAACAATCTCTAATGTAGAGGCCCTAGGTGGACTTGCAATCATTCATACCAAGACGGACTTCCATAGTGTTCTCACAATACCAACCAAGCATCTTCATAGGATCATTCTCCTTGATCCAAGCCACACTATCACTCTTAGAGTGCACACACCATTTATTGCACCACCATAGGCTCTACATCATTTTAAATCATCCCAATGTCCCTCAAATACATTAGCATCTTCAACCAAGAAAGTATCTCTTACTAAGTGTTCACTAGCCCAATCACCAAAAATATGCTTCCTTGCTGTCTCTGGACATACCTGTATAAAAATTAGTATAACTTTTTAATAATATATAAACTTCTCAATCGCTCAGGTGAGAATGGCCATAATTGGGTTCTCACCACCATACTTCGATCTTAGCAAGATCCAACGGTTCAATTGGGAGATATGTCTCCAGCACTGAAACTGGTTTTTCTATGACAACCATTCCTTCAATCAACATTCTCTTCAATGACTGATCCATTTCTCAATCCTCTTGTCATCCCTACATACAAACACTCAATGAAACATATAATACATGTAATGGGCTCTCCCCATAGTCACATTAGTCACAGTAAGTCCATTCATGGTGTGTTCAAAGAAAAATGTTGATTGCACTTGATTCCCTATTTGGGACAGTCAAATCAAATTGATGTTCTTTGCCTTTAAATCTTCACAAAACAATGAAAATAACACATGAAATGAATAATAATGTAATTTAGAAATGTATTACTCCATTTCTAATCAAATTCATGTTGAAATGAATAATTTTCAACCACAAAAGGGTTGATTGTACCCTCATGACAACAATTATCAAGTTTGTAGAGAATTAAAGTTTATTGAATTAAAACTTCATTATATAGCCTCTTCAACACAACAAAGCCTCTATCAAACTCTCTCTACCCCACACACTCTCAAACTCATGCACACATTCAATAAAAAGACTTCCAAACTAGTTGCAACTACTCAAAAGCCGGTTATAGTCAGTTGTATGACTATTACAAATTAAGTTTATTGTTTATTTTGTTGTCTAGTTGACAACCTAGTTTTCAACTTCAAAAACCCTTCACTGTTATGCATTTGTTAACCTTTTAAAGGTTCTTAGGACTCTATCCTATCCTACAAACACCTTAAACCACTTTAAAACCCTCTTATGTGACTTTTGGCTTATTTTGCCATTTTGTACAATATTACATTTTTACGCACTTTAAGTGCATTACATTTATTTTAATGGCTTTATTGGCCATATTACATTCATTAGGACCTTTACATGTCATTACACATTTCATCAACACCTAAGATCCCCAAGTGACTTCTAGGTACACTCTAACTCCCAAAATGCCATTAAGGCTTACATCATTAATCCTTTCACAAAGTGATCAATCAAAACATTTAAAACATAAACAAAACATTATTAAGTGACCATGGTGGACTTATTACAATCAAATTAACCTTTAAGCTCATGTTCATCCTTTGCTCTCCCTTAGGATTATTCCATGATCCCAATTCCTTTTAGGCCTTTGTCCTTAGCCCTGGTGCTTCTGCACCATACTCCACAACTTTGAAGTATTTCCAAGTCCTCTTGGAAACCTACAAGTACAAAAACATCAGTAAAAAATTTAAGGTTTTCATCTTGACCTTTGGCAAATATAGATCCTCATGGACCCATGCAACTCTATGCAACTTCATCTTGCATCTAGGCTTGTTCTCCTTCATCAATGTGAATATCACTTTCCCATGCTACATCTTCTTTCTCACCATCATAGAAATCTTCTTTCTGATCCATCTTGTCCCATCTTCATGCTAGGAGAAAAGAATTTCAGGTTTTGAGCCTCCTCATGGGCCATCTCTATAAATATATTGTCTTCCTTGAAGGCTGCTCCCTCATATGCCCCAAAGACTCCATAATTCTGTCATTCCTCTACTATTGCAGCAAAATCGTCCCACAAATCCAACTCATGTTCAAGACCTTCTAGGCCTTCCTCTATGTTGTCTACTCCAACATCTACCAAGACTTCTTCACAAGCCTTTACACCTCTCATCAATGGTGCATCTTCCACTTGAACATTACCCATCCTAGTACCCTCTTCCCATCTCTTCATCCTTGCTACTACAACTAGTTTTAGAATAAGCCATTTTATCTTCTTCTTCAACCTCAAGTGCCAACTTGTAGTTTCTTTAAGAATCTCCTCAAGTCTCTTCAACCTTTCTTCACCTTCATCCAAGGTTGTTTGTAGACTTCTTATTTTTTCTTTCCGCTACTTCCTCTCTTCTTCCTATTCTTCCAAAACCCTTCTTAGGCTTATCAACTCTTCTTGCCTCATCCATTCTATTTTGCTCTTCCTTATCTCTTCTTCCTTCTTCTTTCTTTCTCTTTCTTCTATCTCCTTCTTATCACCATATAGGTACTCCTTCAATGCCTTAACAATTTCTCTTTCACTTCTTGTCAAAGCCATCTCTTCTCACCAATCTAGGATTAATTAGATCTCTAGCCACCACTTTGAAACTCTCAAGGAGGATATTTCAACTCCAAGTATCAACAAGGGGCTTTCGATCATCCAAATCCTAGACCTTTCTCTCACTCTGATACCACTTGATGCAGAGGCCCTAGGTGGACTTGCAATTATTCATACCAAGAGGGACTTCCATAGTATTCTCACAATACCAACCAAGAATCTTCATAGGATCATTCTCCTTGATCTAAGCCACACTACTACACTCAGAGTGCACATGCCATTTATTGTGCCACCATAGGCTCTACATCATTTAAAATCATCCCAATGTCCCTCAAATACATCAACATCTTCAACCACAAAAGCATCTCTTACTACGTGTTCACTAGCTTAATCACCAAAAATATGCTTCCTTGCTGTCTCTGGACATACCCATACAAAAATTAGTATAACTTTTTAATAAGAAATAAAATTCTCAATCACTCTAGTGAGAATGGGCATAATTGGGTTCTCACCACTATACTCCGATCTTAGCAAGATCCAACGGTTCAATTGGAAAATATGTCCCCCACGCTGAGACTGGTTTTTCTATGATAGTCATTCCTTTAATCACCATTTTCTTCAATGACTGATCCATTTATCAATCCTCTTGTCATGCCTGCATACAAATGTTTTCAAAAGTTTTCTCCAATCCAAAAGTTTTTAGTATTTCTTTGACATATTTTGATCGAGTGATGTATATACTATGTTTCATCTGATATACTTGTAAACCCACAAAGAATTTGATTTATCCAAACATAGACATTTCAAATTCTTGCTTCATTTCATTTGCAAAAGCTTTGCATAAAGTATCTTGTCTTCCAAATATGATATCATGAACAAAAATTTTAGATAACAAAATACCTTTTCCTTTCTCTATCTTTATGTACAGATTGTTGTTATCATTAGTCCTTTCAAATCCAATCTTCATAAGATACTTATGAAGTCTCCCATACCATGCTCTTGGTGCTTGTTTTAAACCATATAGAGCTTTGTGTGATTTACATACTATGTTCTTATTATTAACATCAACAAAACCATCTATCTACTTATTCTATGAAAACTTCTTCTTCTAATATGCCATTCAAAATTTCAGATTTAACATCCATTTTATAAACTTTAAAACCTTTGTATGTAGAATAAGAAAGTAAAGTTCTTACTTCTCCAATCTAGCAACATGGGCAAATGTCTCTCCATAGTCAATTCCTTCTTCTTGAAACTAATCTTGCCTTGTTCCTTGTTACTTCACCATTTTCATCTAGCTTGTTTTTGAATACCCACTTGGTGCCAATTACATTTTTGTCTTCTAGTCTAGGAACTAGAGTCCATGTCTTGTTTTTCTCAATTTGTTCAATCTCTTCTTCCATAGCCTTACTCTAGTTTACATCCTCCAATGCATCTCTTTTTTATTTGTTCTCTTTTATGCTTAGCAAACATGCATCATTTCTTAATCTATTTCTTGTCATTGGTCTAGCATCTTTATTTCCAATAATTTGTGTAGTAGGATGATGTCTTTTGACATATTTGGACAACCTTGGTTCAACTCTAGTTTCTTTAATTTGTTTCTCAACTTTAGAATCACTTTGTATATCTCTGTCAAGTAACTTAGCATTTCCACTAATCTCATGCTTCAACTTTTCTCTATAGCTTGACATCTAAGAGTAACTTAGTTCTTGAATGCAGCTCAACATTCATAGTCTATGATTTAGGAGTCACTGAAACTTGCTATTGGTTTGAAACTTGATTTGTTGCATCTTCTTCAGTAGGCATACCTTCATAAGAGTATACAAATTATTTATTTTCTTCTAGTTCATTCATAGGTTCAGCCTCATGTACTTCTATATATTCATCAAAGTTCACATTTTCACTTTCCACAACTTTGTTAGTGTTAGTGTTCAAACACTTATAAGCTTTACTTCTTGTGGAATAGCCTAGGATATACCTTCTTCACTTTTTGCATCAAGTTTATCATTCCTAAAATCTTTAAGAATGTAACATTTGCTTCCAGATACTTTAAAGTATTTTACATTGGGTGAGTATCCATACCATAATTCAAAAGGTGTTGAATGGGTACCTTTCTCGACTCGTACATGGTTCAAGGTATAGATAGTTGTACTTACAGCTTCTCTCTAGTATTTCAAAGCAACTTTTTTCTCTATCATGAGTGTTCTAGCATAGTCCATTATAGACATGTTCCTTCATTCAACAATTCCATTTTGTGGAGGGGTTCTAGGGGCAGATGTTTATCTTTTGATTCCTCTGTCATTGCAGAACATTTCACACTCATTTGATGTAAATTATCCTCCTCTATCAAATCTTAAACACTTTAGATTTTTACCTATTTCTCAACTCTTGCTAAGTACCACTTAAACATTTAGAAAGCATCAGATTTTTGTTTCAGAAACATTGTTGTCATCATTCTAGAATAATCACCAACAAACAACATAATGCACTTATCTCCTTTGTAGCTTTTCACTTCAATTGGTCCAGACAAGTCAATATGAAAAATCTCTAATCTTTTTTTAGAGGTATGTGTTTTACTCTTAAAACTTGACTTTGTCTTTTTGCCTAACTAACATTGTTTGCACATTATATTATTAGGCTTCTTCAACTTAGGAAAATCTCTAACTTTCATCATGTTACTGATACTGACCAAGTTATCAAAATTGACATGACATAACCGTTTGTGCCACAACCATATATCATCAGATTATACAACTAGACAAGTAGCATCCTCTAAATCAAGACATAATAGATTACTTCTAGTTTGATCACCTTTTCCAATCAGTTTTCTATTTATGTCATATATCTTAGCAACTTTGTTTTCAAATTCAGCCTTACATCCCAAATTATTCAATTGTGACACACTCAAGAGATTATAGCTATGTCCTTCAACATAGTAAGCATTGCCACATAAAGTCTTGTTTGTGACTTTGATAAAACATTTTTCTTTTATCAAACATGGTGCATCATTACCAAATCTTACACTATTTCCATCATAACAATTTAGGGTAATGAACTTAATTTTGTCTCCAGTCATGTGGTGTGAAAACCCATTATCAATGATCCATCTAACATTCTTGTTTACACAAGTCACAAGTGTAGTTGCCTCATCTTCATCAGATTCATCATTCATTGCAACATACACCACTTCATCATCTTGTTCATCAGATTCATCTTTTGTTTCTTTTTCAATAATGTAGCATGGCTTTTTGCTTTTGTCTTTGTAATCCTTGTTGTTTTCATCTCTTCTACTTTTGTACTTGTCACCACCTTTGTAGTTCTTTTTATTTGGACATCTAGCAACAATATGATAGGTAGTTTACCTTTGAACTTTCCTTTACCTTTATAGAATCTTCTTACTAGTAGTGCTTCAAGCTGTTCTACATCCTCCTCATCTGTATTACTATCACTAGACACATACTTTATCTTTTTTTCTTCTTCTTCTCATCCGGTTTCTTCAATGATAATTTAGCTTTGAAAGAGGATTCAATATTTTCAGGTTTGCAATTGTCAAAGTTAGATAGCTCAAAAGAAGCGAGTCTACCTACTAGACCTTCAAGTGATAGATCATTTTGGTATACATCTTAGTTCTTGAATTGTAGAAACTCTAATAGCATATATAGGTAGTAGTATTCACAAGACTTTTCTTAGCATAGTATCATCATCTATTTTGCTATTAGCTCCTCTCATTGCATTACAAACTCTTTTATCCTTACAACATATTAAGCAATATTTTTACCTTCTTCCATTCTCATGTCATCGAACTTACGTGTGAGACTTTAAGCTTTGTCTCTAAGAACATTGGTGTCTGCTCCATTGATGGTGGCTAAGGCATCCCACATTTTCTTTGCACTATTGATCTTTGATATCATCAAATTTGGCATTACTTAGGGTAGAGGCAATCTCTAGCATTGCTTGGTTATGTTCTTTCTTCTTCATCATATCCTCAGTTATTGGTGCTCCAATAGGGTCAACATGCTCAATAGTTATGGTAGATTGTGCATGATCTCCAAGTCCTCCAAGGTGTAGCTTCATCAACATTTTTCATGTAGGAAAATAATCTTTGTTGAGCTTTGGTACTTCTCTTTTTGACATTTTGATCTTTACGCTTCCAATACCTTCAAACTAGTCCTCTTAAGCAGATGACTCTAATACCAATTGTTGGAATTCTTTTTAGAATAACTAAGAGGAGGGTGAACAGTTATTCAAGGTCCAAATGTATAAATAAAACTTTTCATAGCTTAGTGAACCCATAAAATATTCTTCATGCCTGCATCCATAAGATTATGCAATTACTAAAACTTTTAGGTTACTGTCAAATCAACTTGCAAAAGTCTAAACACGAAACATGACAGATTCATCAACACACTTGACACAATGATTTACATAGAAACCCAATTTGGGAAAAATCACCAATAACATGCTACTCTTTTTCACTCTTTTGAAGTGATGCCTTATGAAAGGCCAACCCTATTAAAGGTTACAAGACACACTGTTAAATGTGATCCTGTTAAAGGATTTTAATCACCCTATTAGGAGTGAGCCTTGTTAGAGGACTTTAGACCATTCACTTGGAATGTCACTCTGTTAAAGGATTTACAAATGACTATTATGTCAACCTTAATCGAAATGATTTACTTTAGACTGATACAATTTTTAGAGAGTAACAGTAAGGCTTGATCTGATAACAATTTACAATTTCATTTGTAGATTACAAATGTGATGTCTCCATTTTGACAAGTAATTTAAATAATAATAAATATTTTATATAAAATAATATTAATAAATAATATTAAAATAATAATATTATGCTATAAGTAATATTATAATAATTATATTATGTCGTATTATAATAGTAATATGAATGAAATAATAAATAATGATAAAGACATACTTTAATATAGCAATACTATATTAGTAAAAGTATTATAATAATATTATAAGTAATACTATTATAATCCTATAATACTTTATAATCATATTAGACTTATGAATTCAATATTATATTATAATCATATAATAATGTCATATTATGTATAACGTATTATGATATAATCAATGAAATAATAATAATATAATATAATGATATTATGATTACTAAGATATATTTCAATGTAACAATACTATATTAATAATGAATTATAATAATGTATAGTTGATATATTATTAAATTAATATATATTACCATATAATTATTAATATAATATATTAACTAAAGCTTATTAATATAAATATATTATTAATATAATATAATTATTATTATGAAAAGATGTGTCTTTTACTATTAAAATGTATATATGTGGAATAGTAACTTTGAAAGGGTATCATATGGAATCAGATAGAAATTATCCAAACCATCGAGAGAAAAAGAGGGCAAAATAATTTATAAAAAAAGAAAGACATAGATAAGCAATGGACCCCAATTTGAGTTCATTACAAATGGTATCAGCGCAGAAATCCTCCCAACCTGTGAATAGTTTATAAGAACCTGCACTAAAGTTTTAGAAGAGCCTATGGCCATGCCTCTCCGAGGCAGGTGGAATGTGCCGTGAATGTTCCCTTTGATGGTAGATATAATCACTGGCACATGTAGAGCAACTTTCTCTTCACCTATCTCTGTTGCAGTAGCTAGCAATTGCAACAAATGACTTCAATCCTAAAGTTTGAAATACTGGAGGAGATACCTAAAGAAACATTGCAAGAGCACCAACTGCGGAGGCACGAACAGGTCGCCAAGATATATTTCCAACATTTGGTGCATCTTTTTTGCACGCAAAATCTTCTCGCTTATTACCATGGCTCTTTGCCTTTTTGGGGAGGACCTTATTTAGTGATGGCTTCTGCCCTCATCACATATAATTTAATTGCACCACGAATTGAAGAACAGTGAAATCGCAGTTAGAATTAAAAAGCAATGTAGATGAAAGACAATACACTATATACAATAAAGGGCGGAGTCAATATAACATCAAGCAAAGGATAGCAATGAGACGTCCACCTGTGACACAGTGGGAAAGAGATAATAGCGAATCACATAGCCATCAATAATGATTATCTCATGAGGCAGATAACAATTAACAAGACACAAAGGGCAATTTGCATATATGTGAAGGGATAAACGATCAAGTAAGAGATTATCGATCTAAATTGTTTCTAGAGGAAGTGACTCATGGTTCAGTGTAGAATATGAAGGAAAGAGATAAAGTATTGATTTTTAATTTCAAAAAGAGATTGAAACTATAGGAATTAGTCAAAATTGGGAATCGAGGAGACACCAATCAAAGTTGACAAGTCATGAATATAAGAATGGCAAACTAGTATTGACCTTGCCTTGCATATTCTGCAATGCGTATAATATAGATTTGAGCATCATCATGTGAAAATTGTACTCACAACCAGGTTTCAAATTACATGATGCAAGACTCCATGCAAATCTTAATTCTGACTTAAAAAAAAAAATGGACCGACTAGAACATAAGTAAATGTCATTTATCAAGCAAGAGATATAATAGAATGGATCACCATTCGCTATACATAGCACCCAACAATTAGCAAAAGGTTTAACTTGTGGATATAATATATGATATTTGGAGGGATTGTGAATGTTATAGGGCATCACGCAACATAGTATAGGAGAAATTCTTAGATAAATAATCAAATATATACCTATGTATCTACTGTCCAGTGGAAGAAACAAACAATAAAAATAATTAGTAATTGCGTTGGAGTCTCAGCTAGTAGCCCATGATAACATGAAGGGAAATATAAAATGCATAACGGTGACTAATGTGTAAGAAAAAATAAGATCCATTAGTGATGGGATAATTTGAACCACCCTTATCATCAGAACAATCAACATTCATATCCAATGAATAAGGAACAATGAAATTTTCAGCAATTAACAATGAAGTGATTAAAACACTGATTATATTAGAGAGAAAAATGGAAATTGTATGCACAGTCCGGTTTTAAAATCTAATGTCTTAATTGGGGACATTACAAGTACTAGCTCTTTAGGTTGCTCGGCTACCAGCAACAGAGTATCTCTCACATAGCAACTGAGTTTCATACTGATGTTTGGCAAATTGCCTCTAGAAGAATAGAGAGTTTGACGAGATGTCTTAGGTAGTCACCCTGGTGGAAGAAGAGTGCCTGAGTTCCCAACATTAAGAAGAACAATAGAAATCTTTGAGGGAAGTATCCAATCAGCAGCAAATGATAAGGACAAGCACCGAAAGGGGCGAGAGTTATACTAAAAGAGCGGTGATAATTTCTAATACAAGTTATAATCTTTGCGAGAACTAAACATGATGCAAGGAGAGGGACTACAATTAGAAGACATGTATTGAAAATGAAGAGCTCTTATTCGCTCAAGTTCAAGATAATTGAACTACTGACAAAGAGAACATGTCTAAGAAAAGAAGCAACACACTGTCAATGAAAAGCGAGATACCATTGAAAATGAATGTGCAGAAGCTTCTTGTCCAGGTTAAGGATGAGTTTAGATTCAATCAAGATAAATTTGAGGGCATGCTTTGACATGTATTCGCTGTCCATCAATGAAAGCATTTTCGACAGTCTTAATAAGCATTCAAATTTAAATTTGTATGAGTTGATTCATATGAAATCCCCTACCATGATGTGGCCTGTAGAAAATGCCTCTCCATGGAAAAGTAAATTCACCTCACACTAAAATGAAATGATAATATGAAAGAACTCGACATTGTAATTGACATGAAAATAGCTACCACTGGATTTCAGAATTGAAATGTTAAGCAGTGAAAACATCTGAATCGATCATTCCATCACAAAACTTGACCTTACACAGTCAGCTGACTATTAGCAAGATCGTCTGACTTATGAACATTTTCTTTTCTACATAAAAGTTGATACTTGAAGCTTTACCTTGTAGATTTAATTTTTTGGCGCATGTGATTTTGTTTTGCAGGTTCTCCGCAATCAGTCTCAGCAATTGTTTCATTCAATTTTACACCACCCATCCTCTGCAATTCAAAATCTCAGTGGGCACATAGTATTCTAAAAATCAGAAATCAGAATCATGGATTTTGAATTTAGGGCATTAGAAGTACCAACATATTAAGACGTGGAAGAAGGTTTGATTGGGCATCGAGACCCGCACCAAATTCTTCAATTTTGCCATCAATCTCACGTGGAGTATAGTCTGCTATACAACATAGCGACAAGCCCAAGGTATGCATCGGTACCATTTAATGTTCAAGGGAAATTAATGTTAAATTCATATTAAAGAATATATTAAGAATAATAATAATTGAGTAAAAGAGAATTCATGTTAAATTCTTACTAAAGTATATATTAAAATAATAATGGAATAAAGATAATTAATGTTAGTTCTTATTAAGGTAACTTTAAAATTATGAGACAACATATAAGGTTTCACTTACTCCCCTTTGTTATTCATTTATATGTTGAAATCAATATTATGAGGTAAAATATATGTGATATTTGTAATTTCAAATATTAGATATATAGAGAGTTAATATTTGAATGATACCTTGTTCATAACTCATGGAAACTAATATTGCCTCTCAAGAGGGAGAATACCTAATCTTCAAATATTAATATTATTATAAAATATGATTGTGAGAATATAATTGCTAATATGATTGTCTCTCACAAGAATTCCAATATAATAAAAAATACTATGGATAAGTCCATCTACCAATCTAGCAATGGTCCTACAATTACGTTGCCCTTAGTAAGAAGCATTTGTCAATAACTAAAATTAGCAGATAGATAAGTGTAAAGTACACGAGGTACTTATCTTTTTATAAGGGTTATTGAAATTTATCATTACTATTATTTCTAACATTATATGAACTTGAATATAATAGAGTTAATGATAAATAAGAAAGTCATGTCTAATATTACTGATAAAACTATTATATTATCATTAAATGATGAATAATAAATTATTCAATGATATAGATAATTAATGATGTGCGTAATGTTTCCTTATTTATTTTGAATCAAAATTTCATAATCATAGTTAGTTATTTGATAAGGAAATAAAATATTGGAAAGATATGTATTAAAGTATATATTTCAATTAGATTATTATATATATTGAAATTATTTATTGTGTAAAATTATTCATTCTTGAGTATAATATAAATCTTTCTCTTATTTCTTGTTTTTCTCTACGAACACTTGCTTTGACCTCTTCTTTCGAGTATGTCTTGTAGGAAGGGGGATATTAATATCAGATCCAGAGGGAGTTTGACACTTCCAGGTAAAGGAACCTAAAATTTCATTGGAGACAAGCTCGTAAAGAAAGGGAAATACACAAAGGAAAATCATTAGTGCAAAAGTATTTCGGTACATCTCCATGATTGACCTTTTCTCCCAAAGTGCTTAACTCACATAGAAGTGGGGAACTATTCAGCAAAGCTGGTTGAATCTATCAGGATCCTTAAGGTAGTTAAGAGTAAATAATGGATAAATATCCTATAATCACCACTTCAACACATAAGGGTAATGAGGTAAGATGTATATTTTGCGCATATATTGCTATGAAATAATTGATAATGTCTTTCTTATTACTGACACATTTGTTATTGTGAAGAATATTGAATAGTCTATCAATGATTCTAGTTACAAAGAAATGAAATCAGAATATATGAAAAATGAAACATAAATTGAAAACATATATATGAAAAAAGAAAAAAAAAAGAAATATAAATATGTTGATTTAAGGAAAACATAGTAATTAGAATACATTTTAATTATAGTACAGAGAGTCTATCTCTAGTCCAAATTACGTAATCTTAGATAGGGAGTTGGTGAGGGAAAGGCGGAGTAATTTTGAGCACTTGTCGGATATGCTTGGAGCTTGTTTCACGTGCCCTCTGCACCATCATTCTACCATCAAGATGATTGTAACAAGGAGAGAGAAAGTTGTTTGTGTACTATAAGAAGAAATCTTTCAAATGAACTAAGTAAATTAAATTTAATACTCATCTTCTCATCTGCATTATGATATCCTAAGGTAGGAAGTTGCTGGAGGGAGAGGCAGAGTAATTTTGAGCACTTGTCGGATATGCTTGGAGCTTGTTTCACGCGCCCTCTATAACGTAAATCTACCATCTTATGATGATCATAATAAGGAGAGAGAGAAAGATTCCTTCCAAAAGATTATGTAAATAAGAAAAAAGGAACCCTACTACTTTCCTATGGAGTCTGCAATCGGGAGAGAACACCCTATTGTAGTGCTAGTTAAGGGAAAGATAGTAATGGCTCCTTTTCACAAGAACCTTTCTAGCTAAACAAGCAATCCACTAAGTAGACCACCTTGTGTGGATGCCTAACACCCACCACCAGGGCCAAGGGGACTGAAGTTTCGTTCTTGGGCTTAGTATGGAATTGGCTTGAATTAACTAATTATTATTCAAATTTCTTTGAAGTTTATATATATTTATATGCATGTACTGATGCTTATTTTGTGGTTGCAGGGTTCATAAGCCTAATGAAGAAGTATAGTCATTGCGCATTGTTAATTTTTGGGATCTAATCAAGGTTATGTATGATGTGTCTACATCGTGTATGCTTCGTGTCTTCATCTGTCTACACTGTGTTTGCTTCATGTTTTCATTTATTAAAATGTATATTTTATAAATCTTTTAGGCTTTATATGCAAATATGTTTGTATCTATGATTGATTTTGCTTGAGGACAAGCAAATTCGAGAGGGGAGGACTGTGATGTCCTCATTTTGGCAAGTAATTTAAATAATAATAATAAATATTTTATATAAAGTAATATTAATAAATAGTACTAAAATAATAATATTATGCTATAAGTAATATTATAATAATTATATTATGTCGTATTATAATAGTAATATGAATGAAATAATAAATAATGATAAAGACATGCTTTAATATAGCAATACTATATTAGTAAAAGTATTATAATAATATTATAAGCAACACTATTATAATCCTATAATACTTTATAATCATATTAGACTTATAAATTCAATATTATATTATAATCATATAGTAATGTCATATTATGTATAACGTATTATGATATAATCAATGAAATAATAATAATAGTATAGTTGAGAATTCTATTATGATTACTACGATATATTTCAATGTAACAATACTATATTAATAATGAATTATAATAATGTATAGTTGATATATTATTAAATTAATATATATTACCATATAATTATTAATATAATATATTAACTAAAGCTTATTAATATAAATATATTATTAATATAATATAATTATTATTATGAAAAGATGTGTCTTTTACTATTAAAATGTATATATGGGGAATATTAACTTTGAAAGGGTATCATATAGAATCAGATAGAAATTATCCAAACCATCGGGAGAAAAAGAGGGCAAAATAATTTATAGAAAAGGAAAGACATAGATAAGCAATGGACCCCAATTTGGGTTCATTATAAAAAATCATTGTTTCAGTCCTCCATTCTACTTGGCCTTCATACTTTTCAGTTTTGATAGCTTGTTCAACCTTTAAGCATACATATCCTTAAGCCTTCTTGCTTAGCATGCCAATGTAGTCTCTTCTCTTAGGTCACTTGATGAAGCAAAACCTTTGACTCCCTATCTTCCTTAGGTTCTTGTACATAACTCCTTTTTCTTCTAAATATTCATTCCTATAAATAGAAAATTAAGATCTTTCCCCACTCATTTTCCATCGTCCAAATTAGGGTTAGGATGGATTAGGTAGGATACAATGAATCTATCCCACATTCCATATCTCTTTTAGAGAATTCTCTTTGAATCCTCTTTGAATTCTCCTAAAAATGGTTACCTTGAATTCTGTGCCACTAGATCATCAATCTTATCTTCCACTTGGTTTACAAATTCCAAGAAAAAACTTGTTAGCTCAGATTTATCAAATTCATTATCCTTTAAATAATGCAGCCACTTGGCATTATCTGGCTTTTGATGGCTGGCACATGCTGCATTGCTTGGCATCCTTTATGAAATCACTCGACACAAACTAAAGTTTACTAGTGCTTGGCATCAACTAAACTTTACTTGGCATCAATTGTTCTGCTTAGCATACACTAGAATATGCTTTCACTTAGATCCAACTAATTTTCTACTCATCTTGCACTAACTTTTCTCGACACCTACTATCCACACAGTCAAGCTTGGTAGAAAAACTTTGTGTAACTTGTTCTCCTAAATTTTCTTAGTGTAACCAACCTTTGTAACCTTAAGTAGATTATCAATGCATCATGTTATCACTATCTTAACTGATTCTTTTACTTCATTACATAATCATAACTTGGCCTTTCCTCTAGGTGCTATTGTTACATCTTTTGATCAAATCCTCTTCATCAATCAAATAAGTGATAGTACTTGAATCATATAAGGAATTTGCTTACTAGAAAATAGCAGGTTTGACATCAATGACAAAATAATAATTAAAATATATTGATCATACTTGTATGTTCTCAACAATCTCCCTCTTTGATAGTCTTCTTCAATCTAATCTCAACAATCTCCCACTTTTATTGTTTTCTATTTTCAATTTGTTTTCAACGATGTGTAATGCCCCGCCAAGGGATCCAAAGAATTAACCTAGAATTTCACTAAATTTGGTAACATTTTTTTTAAAAAGTTACATGAAAGTAAATACCACATATAACTTATTCATAATAACGGAAGCAATAGCAATGTCCATCTAAAAATAAACATAACATACTTAACAGATTACATTCTTTAAGATCCCTTAACGTGAATTACATACATGTTTCCATCTAGTAAAACATCCACATGAAATAATAATGATAAGTCCATTGTACAAATGTCCTTTCTAAATTACATTCCAGAATGCACAATCATCCACTGCACATGTCGCAGGGTATGAAGGCTTAAAAGAATATACATATGTGAAATATAGTACATCACTCTATTCTAATCCATGATATATCAAAGTAAAGATAATCACATGATACATCCATCATAAGATCAAACATAATATACTAAGTGCACGGTTCCTCCCAACCGTTAATAGCATCATTAGACCATCATGGGCCCTAGCCATCCCTCCGTGCGTAACATCCCAAATCACCGAAGAGATCATCGGCATTAACATAGTGGGAATGTCACTCCTAATAAATACAACATCATATATAGAAGTAATCTAACATGCAAATATAAGCATAAGATAACATCATCTAACATATGCTAATCATCAATGAAAGGATACATATCCACCATCACGAAGGACGCTACAACCACGATGTCTCAATGAATCTCAAATGATAAGAGTGGAAAATACACTACCACCCGACCGCGTGGTACCTAAGTGGTCCACTCCCACCGTGCCGAGGAGATAATCTCAAGTCCCAAACAGGCTAACAAAATCACATAGCACAAATCTCTAAAGTCCAGGAATCCTAAAAGTATACTAACTCAAGGTTCCAATCACACAACAGACATCTACTTCCTAGAGGCACACAATGACATGTAGGAACCTACTATGCAAGCGGGAAAGTGTCATCACATTTATCTCATACAAGTTACCCTGGCAGTTAGCTAAACTCCACGGGTCCATACAGATCTCATGCGGCCACTAGTATCCTCTCATACTGACAAGGCATACTATGGAATGCAAGGTCACAACCATGCGTTCTCACTACTCCCATCCTAGCCTGTACAAGCACTCAAGGCATGGGCGAGAACCAAAACTCTTATCTTTTTAGGTTCATTCAGTTAGTATTAAGTGTGAATGTTATCACTTATTAATCCAACTTACAATGAGTTACCCTGGCAGCCTCTTAGGGCCCCGGCCCCCATTGCAAGCCACTTCCCGACACTACATGCAGATATCCTACCCTAATGCTCATGGCATCATAAATCATCAAAATCACCAAAGAAAATCCATAATAAAATCATCAAATATCCACAATAAGAATCATCAAATATCCATGATAAAATCATCAAATATGCATAAAAGTATCAAATCTCCATGAACAACATCCATAGAAAATCATGACCACAACAGCTCTCTATTGGCAACTGAAGTATCACTGATAATCAAAGTATCCATTGGTTCTCAATAACCAAAATATGTCTCAATCATACTGATCGAAGACTCCAAAAATGGTTGAGTCAAACATGTCACAACATGACATCATTAAGAATAAATCCACATTTCAATCCCATCATGGCGACTAGAAAATAACCAAGGATAACTGATCGATGACCAAAATAATGGTTAAGTCAAGGGTCTCAAGCATAAGAATCTCAACTTCAACAATCAGTTAACCACAACCAATACATAGAGCATTCCATCACATAACCATGGTTGGGTTTATAAAGATCGAGAATAAAACATCATCATGACATCACAATCACATAACCCCCAAGCCTCTGGTAGACATCCTATAACTGGTCAACACTAATCAACCCAAAACCCAAAACATTAGCATAAGGAATACACAATGTAAACACATGTTTTGGTTTTGCTAAGTTTTCAAATTTGAATGTAAAAGTCTCAATTTACGTTTCCCAATTAATATCAAGTGGAGAAATATCACATTTTACCTAACCCATGTATTTGCTTGATAGATAAAAGTTCCTCCATTAGATTCAATTTTCTAATTGATCCAATAATATTTTATTTATTAAAACTTTGTTTGAAAAATAAAACTTCGATTATATATTCTAATAATTAATCTTAATTAAAACTAATGTTTAATTAAATTAATTATTGATATCTCTTCATAACCTTAATAACAATACTTTAAATCATCAAAAGAGTGATCCATTAATTTAGAACTTTATAATAATTATTTATAATTAATTATATATACATATATACTTACACACACACACACACACACACACACACACACACACACACACACACACACACACACACACACACACACACACACACACAGAGATATACATAAATATATATAATAATAATTAATAACAATGCAACCGAAATCAAAATTCATACCAAATCGTATATGAGATGATGTTGCAAGTCATTTAAACCAAACAAAAAATCGCAATGCGATTTATTGAATCGCGCGGCCATATAAGGTACCGCATCGCAGGTACACTACGGATCGTAGGTACCCTACGGTCGCAAGTACCCTGTGATCTCGCAGGCCTACGGTGGGTGGGGTATTGAATACCCGTCCGCCCAACATTTGCATATGTATAAAATGTTTTCAAAATGCTTCCACTGCGTGATGCGATTTAGATTTTTGATTAAAATTTAACGTTTTTTTTTCAAAAACATTTTTCGATTAATGATATTCGATTTTTTTAAACAAATAAATATATACAAAAATTAAAAAATATTACAGTATATGAACATATATATATATATATATATATATATATATATAAAATTACACACACACACACACACACACACACACACACACACACATATGTATGTATAAGCAGATTTACGAATACAATTTCCAATTTTTAGAATTTCTCTATGAAACTTGATTTTCAAAATTTCTAATAATTAACCTAATGGGTTTAACTATGAATTTTCAACCTTAGCCCCGTGTCATTTTAAGATCTAAGCATATAGAATCCTCAAATAAATTTTAATTGCCCAAATTGAAAATGCATAATGAAATATGAGATTCCTCAGAAGACATATGGAAGACACGAAGAAGACAGGGAATGCATGATGCGAAAATAACATAAGTAAAATCACAAGAATCTACCCGGATTCTGATGCTAAATCGCTCTTCCTCAAAAAAAATCCGTAGAGCAAGCTCCTCGCTTCTTCAGAGTTCTTGAGTCCTCCAATGCTCCAATAGCTCTCCCCCCCCCTTTTTTTTAAGCTTCTATGAATGCCTGAATATAAAGAGCTCTCAAGAAACCTTTGGAATGCTTCTTGAAGCCGCTGAAAGGTGTCACCAACTAAGCATGGGTCTTTTCCAATTCTTTTTGCTGAGTCATAGAATTGTAAACACTTTGTGCTTAATTGATGCACTAACCCCCGTGTTGTTGACACATGTTAATTCCCATGCAAGCTTATAACTCCAATTTACTTTTTAAATAATTTCTATTTAAATTTTATAACTTTCATTTTAATTTTTATAACTTTTATTATTATTATTTGATTTATTACTTTATTATTATTTTATAATTATTATTAATTTTAATTTCTAGTTTTCTTTTATTTAATTCTTTTCTCTCAATTAATTCTCCTGTAATTAATTATAATCAAAATATCAAAGATCATGATATTTAATTTTCTCAAATAATTAATTTATTAATTAAATCTATTTGTTGAGACTTAATTAATAGAAAATTCACCATAGACCTCCAAGATAAAATATGAAAACCCATCATAGGACAATTCATATAAAATCAGTCTAAAGGATTAAAAATTACAAAATATTTCATCCGACACATTCGGTGGGTACTCAACTCTGATACTTGTCCTAACTCACTAGGATAAATGGTTTTAGGGTTTGGGATTTGGACTTGAGAATTTATCTCCCCTCTCTTATCATTGAGATAGTATAATAGGGTACACTCATCCTGGCAATTCAGAGAAGTCGATACCCGGTACCTGCAACCTGCAGAAAAACCATACATGTACATACAATATATATAGTGCTAAGCTAAACAGGCAATGGCAGGAAGTGGTGCATCATGTAGATCCCGACTAAGCAGGTGACTACGACTCCCTTCCTTAACCATATCAAAAATGCCATACAATAAGAAAACACGCACACCATACACATTCAAGTATGGGGTAAGTATCCATAATAAAACACATGAGATAATAAACCATCTAACTAATCATCAACAATAACTGAAAACAATGTAATGATCATCATACATACATGAAATGTAAAGTCTAAATGATCTCATCATATAACAACTGAATCCATAACATAATATCTGATAGTGTCAAAACAATACCACTAATCCATTAACATAAAGCTAGTCTATCATAGTCTGATAATAATAGCAATAATATGTCCAGAAAAGATGTGAACGAGGGTAGGCACTACACGATGAGCTTACAAGGAACTATATTTGGCAAGAGATATTATTGTTTGATAGTTTTTAATATACACTTGTATTCTTCAATGAGGATAGTTTTGAATTTGTTTCGATATGGGTCCCTCTATCTTCCTCTCAACTCCTAATAGGGTTGACACAACTAGGGTTGGAATCTCCTAATAGGGATTCAAAGTCTCCTAACAAGGAATTATATGTAGTACAAAAATTTCACTAACTCCTAATAGGGTCAATCCTTTCACAAGGAACATTTATATTAGTACATCATCTTGTGGGTACTATCCCACTAGGATTAGAGAAGCACTATTGTTAATTCTTCTTGAAATTAAATTTTCTCAGATAAAATCTTTTAGTCTTGCTCATGAAATTTGGAAATGTTTGAAAAATACCTTTGAAGGTGATAAACATGCTTAGAAAGTTAGATTAAATAATTGGATATGCTTATTTCAAGATGCTAAGATGATGGAAGATTAATGCATAAGAAGTTATTTTGGTAAAATAGTAGAGATTTTTACAAAAATTGAGATTGTGGAGGAGAGAAATACGAAAATGAAGTTGTATGTAGGATATTGAGGACTTTGACACCTGCATATAGTTAGCCAAAAAAAATGATTGAATAACTTATTTCCTACACATCTAATTTTATAAGGGAGACTCTTCTTAGAAAACTATAGTCAATAGAAATGTGGATGTGATGGAGTGGAGAATTGCTTCGAGTGGAAACTACTTTCAATGCATTAATTTTTCAACCTATGTTGATAAGGAGTGCAAGTACAAGTAGAGATTATGCTAGTAGTATTTAAACAAGAGTTGAAGAAGAAAAAGAGATTGAGGAACGAATTGCCCTACTTATGAAGCGACAAACTAAAGGTAACACAATGTTTAAATCTTGAACTTATAATGAATATGGTCATTATTGTGTTAAATTGAAAGAAATATTTAGTGAAAGTGGTGATGAAACAGGATTTGTATCTATTAAGGAATAAATCCCTAAAAGGAAGAAGTTAGAGAAGAAAAAGCATTAGTGTTAATGGCCTGATTTTTCACCTACCTAATTTTTTCTAAAATCTTGTGAAAATAAAGAAGAAATTTTGACTCATTTGGTTAGGGATTCTAAAAACTTGTCATTCCTAATAAAAAAACCCTAGGGAAATTGTATTGACCTTTTTTTTCATTGGAATTCATTCAAAATTGATTTGTAAATATAGAATAGTGACATATGCAAATCTAACTTATGCATTTATATCCCTAAGTTTTTGACTCCATTATCTCACTATGTATCATGCCTCTATTATCTTTTAAGTGCTGATGTTTCAAAAGTCTTTTAATCACACCATCACTCTTTTATGATCATGAACTATGTTGAATAGTGCAACGATACAAAATGGTTTATCAATAGTTTGTCATTCCTTTGCAATGGTTATTATTAGCATTCATGTTAAGGGTACAAAGAAGTGATACAATGGAATGCATAAGATCATGGGTCAATAGAGGCTTAAAGTATTTCAAGTTGTGATGAAGTGATAAGTGACAACACAGTCTAAATTTGAACTATCACATGAATGCAAGCTTTCACATTAACCTTAGAATATAAGTCATGATGGTCTGAATAGAAGGAATAAGTTAACTTGAAGGGTTATCGCATGCTCGCAAGTACTTAAGATTTACCTAGAGTTAATGTGGCGAGGCTGCAAAAGCTTGTAATTGTGCCTTCATAGGGTTAAGGAAAGAGTTAAATTTTATGGCTATGATGTTGTGATGACATGGAAAGGTTAATGTTAAGTGGATATCACACTGTCGCAAGTCAGTTAGAATTGAAGTTGTGAAGTAGTGATAATAAAGAGGAAAATCAAAGTTAATGGTTAATTACAACATTACATGAGTAAGAAGGAAGTTGATGTTCTATGTTACAAAGCTATGAAAAGCATCTGGTGGTCAAAGGAAATAGTCATTACACCCTTGCAAGTGTTTGAGGTACAATAAAATGATAACTTGCAAAGATATCGAATGTAATGATGCAGTTAAACATCTAGACCATCGCAACATCACATGATTTTATGATTGGCCTAGGGTCAAAGCTGTGAAGTAGCGAAAGCTTAAAATCACACTATCACAAGTTTTAGTTGTGGTTAAGATTCTATAGTTGTGAAACTGCAAAGCAAAGTGATAGTTAGACTTAGAATGGTGATCACATATTTCCAGGTCAATAGCTACTGCTAAGAAGTGAAGTTGCAAGCTTGTGAACAAAATAAAATGTTGCAGGTAAAGTGTAGGTTAGTGCAATATCACATGGCTTCAAAGACAACTAGAATGCTAAGTTTCCAATATTGAAAGATAAGAAATCCATGGTTAACCATAAATGTTTAGCACAACATCACACAGTTAGATAAAACATCATGTTTGGTGGTTACAAAGAAGCAATAAGGTTAAGACTGGAATCATCACAGTGTTGCAAGTGACAAAACTGCTAAGTTTCAAACTGCCACAAGGATGTGAAACAATGAACAAAGAAGTCATCACCAAATCATAGCAGTTAGAGAGATAAAGTGGTGAAAAACTGCAAAGTGGTGATCAAGCATAAAATAAAGTGATCATAGTTTCACAAGCTCACACAGTGAATGAAGTTGCAAAAGAGAGATTAGAGGTAATCGTAGCCTTGCAAGCCAGACATCACAATTATAGAAAAAGATAATAAAGTTGCAAAATAGTTAAGATAGCGCTATTCACATAGTCACAACCAGAAATAAGGAAAGAAAAGAAACTACGGTGAGGTAGTGATAAAGAAGTCATCAGATCATCACAATTTTCAATTTTAATGCATAAAATAATTTTCAACCACCTTGTCTAAGCTAGATAAAAAAGAGCATGAACATTGAATAAAAAAATAGGAAAAAGAGAAGATTTTGCCAACTTTTCAAAGACTGATAGGTTTTGAAGTGTGCTAATTTAAATTCCATTAATGTCATGCCTATGTTGTAGAGATAGATAAATACTAAAAGAGACATAGATTTTCATTACCAGTCGCATAATTGTTTGAGTTTTTAGAGAAAAATTTGAGTTGCAGATTGATTCAAAGTGATCTTCTAGCATATAGAATTTAGAGATGATTAATTACTTGGAGAAATGGCTTAGAACTAAGGTAAATTGACTACACTAGTGCAAATTGAAGAATCTACATGAAAAACTAAAAGCCCTAGTTCATTTGTTGAAGAATGGATGCATTTTTTGCCTGGGTCTACTAATTCACAATTTGCAAATGACCATGCCTTCAGAGATTCATATGCATTCTATAGAGATGCAAATGTTCCAAATTGGAATGGATATGAATTATTTTAGTTCTTTTATAAGAATAGAATTGAGAAATTTCTAGTTTGTAAATCTTGGATTAGAAATTTAGGCAAACTGATTATGCTAAAAGTATTCGTCAATGTGGACCTAGTAAAGGAATTAATCAAATGTTACAATCTAGTAAGAAATTCATTCCATAGGAGATATAGGAGTATTTTTGTGGATCTAGAGAAGGAAACATTCATAGAGGCATTCGATCTCGAAGGCCCAATTTCATTACATGTTAATATTGATGACCTAAATGAAAAATTTCAAAAGCTAGAAGAGCTTTTATATGGGTAGGGAAATGATACGACACATCTCTATGTCCAAAAAAGAAAAGGGAGAGACTCCAAAGAAGGAAGAGGATAAAATTATGTCTCTTAAATTCTTTCAGAGGTATTTCTAGAATATTGTCTTTGGCCTCAATAAATTATTAGGTTTAGATTTTATCATTTCCATTTATAATGATTTTGTACATCTTGTTTTGAAAATGATAGGATTGGCTAATGAAAGAATATTTAGGAGTGTTAGGAAGGTTGTTAAGCCTAAAATGTATTTTGATGTTGGGAAACAATTGACACATAATTAGGGAAGTGGTTTTCTATTTGAGAAGTATATTGTTATCAAAATATATGGATGCCCTCAACCAAACACATTCTACCCAATTATGTCCTAGAGTGGTTAGGGTTTGTAGAAGTGTTCTAACAAATAATCTCATTAAAAAGAGACTATTTAGGAAAACTTGTCAAGAAAGTAACATTCTTGTGTAGATTCACCAAATTAGGAGATTTTGAGATAGGCAATAATGTTATTGAGGAGATTGATGCCTATTTTAGAGGCTACAAATTGCCAAATGGACTAGCAAGAACATATGACCCCTAAAATGTAGTCAAGAATGCCCTAAAGAACATGAGAGGATATAATTTACCTCCTACAAATCCTCTATGGGAGGAAGATGTTAGTGTTGATAGATTAAATGAGGACATATGTAGAGAAAGAGTGATCAAGTATAGAAATGTTCTCAATTGTAAGTAGGAAATGAAAAAGTTAGATCTATATTTTAAAGGATTCTATGCTAAGGAAGGCTACCAGTCAAGATTGGATAAGTGTGTAGAATTTTTTGATGAAATATCAACACAAGAGCCTGAAGATATGAGGAATAAAATTGATCCTGACTATTCTGATGAAGACATTGTAGTTGAAGTAAGTGATGATGATGAAGATCAACTTGGGAGCTCCGAGTGGGCAACGCAGAGGATCAAGAAATAGAAAATGGTGGAGATTCCACAAAAGGCTTAGTAGAATGCCTTGCAAATCTTGTCTAGGGGTAGCTAATATTTTGATGATTTTAGAAGGAAATATCTGATAGTTCAGGCCTTTAACGATGAACAAAGGGCTAAGAAACTACAACTACAAGTTTGATTGATGATAGGATCATTGAAGCTAATAAGTTTATGAGTGATGATAAATTTATCAAGATAGAATAATTTAAAAGCTTCCTCTTCAAATTGAAATAGAATGAGGTGTCATTACAAATGCAGCCAAGAGATTTTGATGAGGTTGTTGTTGAGTTAGTATAGAAACTACAAGAATATGATCCTTCTAGTGAAACCCTTACTGTACAAGAGGTGAGAGACCTAGTGATAAGAAGTGGTATGATTATATTCCCAAGATGGGATATCAGTTCCTCTCTTCTATTAGACTAGATGAGGAGATAGAGCAAGTCTATCTCATTTGAAGATGAAAATTAGTTGGGAGAACTGAGAGAGTCAGGATGTAATTTTAATGCTCAAATAATGGCTATATGGAGTCTAGCTCTAGGGCATTAAAAGCCTACCCTTATGGAGATTAAAAAGTCCCCTAGGGGGAATGTAATATTTTGGAATGTGCATTATACATCTAGTAGCCAAATATAATGGGTGCAAACCTTTGTGGCATTGTTGGGAATGAACGAAATTCATTTTTTTGAAACACAGTTGGAGGGGGCCTATGAGAGGTACATCAAAACTAGGAGTTACTACAAGGAAGAAATGAAGAAGGCTTATGTATTGGAAGAGAAAACCATCAAGTTGGAGAATGAAATAGTAGCACTAAAAAATACTATCAGATTAGCTACGAAGGTTAAAGACCAAGGCATCTAGACAGAGGGCTAGGCATTTGAGATAGAAGGCACATAAGGTCAAGCACGAAAGTTGATGAAGAGGATTTAGATTCAAGAAAGGATATTGAAATCAAAACCATTAAGAACTTACTAGTTCATAAAATAAATGCATTCAAATTGGTCTCCTAGAATATGTACAACAACTATCTTGTATTGCAAGGAGCATAATACAGGTGTTCAGAGGTAGTTTCCCTATTGTATCCTCTTTTTACTACATGAGATCCTTATACTCCATTTTTTGATAGCCTCATGCCTTTATTGGCATAGAAGAAAGATTTTCCCAAGGCAATTGTTATAAATACCAAAAAAATGATCAATATGGTAAGAGATTTGAATGGTTTGTTTGTTGGAAAATTACAACTAATCCATAATAAAATGAAAGAAATTTCCATAGGAACACCCAATTTTGTGCCTAAAATTTTGGATAATGATGGAGGAGTTAAGGACAAATTGGAATGGTCAGCAACTTTTGATAGTATTCTAAATCACCCTAGTTTCTAACATACTGCAATGATGAAGTAGGTACAGTAGTAGTGTATGATTTGATTGATATGCTCTACAAATTGGAATAAAAAATGTCAAAAATAACTGTAAATGCTAAGGTAATAATAACTTCCAAATGGAATAGATGCCCTAAGGATTTAGATATAGTTACAGATGCCACTTGGCTTGATATAGATACAAATATTGCTATTTTGGAAGTCATTGTAGACATTATAGCTTTACCATCTAGTGATAGTGACTAGGAAGTTCAAGGATGTAGTTAGAGGCATAAGAGAAAAAAGGAACAAAGAAAATTCAAGGAAAGATATAGGAGCTTGAGGACAAACAAAATTACATTAAAGACATTTGCTGAAAGTGTCACCTACCAGTTTTGTAATTGCACTTTAAATTTTGACCAGAGCTCAAAGAATGTATGTAATGTAACAATTGTTGGAAGCATGAATGCTGATGATACTCCTAAGGGGGAGTATTGTATATATGTTATTATGATGCTATGTTACATTCATGGCTATTTTTTTCATGGATGTCAACATAGCAATCTTCTATGGTATTTAACAGAAGAACAATAGAAAGATGAAGTTGATACTTATGGCTAGCTAAGTATTCTCACTATCCCAGGTTATAGAAGATAATTTTGAGTATCTACTTTATGTAGTTAATTTCAAACAAAGAAATTTTAAGTCTAGAAGAAGTTATGTAAGTTTCGTTGATGTTTATTTTGAGATAGAGTTTACAGGGTCATGTTCTAGTAAACTTGTTATATCTCTTAGCAAAGTTGTTATTGCAAGAATTAAGGTTAAGGATGTGAAGAAGATGGAAAGATATTCAATTTTCAAGACAAAAGATTAATGTTATGCTATAAAATTTTATAGGTAGGTGATTATTTGTGCTAAGTGTAACGTGTTCTTAATGTGGTCCTATAATGATTAATTAAGACGGTCTAATAATTGACTAAGGTAATTATTTTATGAACTCAATATAAAGGAAGGACATTTTAATTTACCATAAAGTATGGAATTGTATTGATGCGAAGTGATATCAAGCAACAAAGAGAGTGAAATGCAAAGTTGAGTAGAGTAGAGTGGAAGTGAAGGAAACTTCATTGCTGAGGTTTTTTTGAGTGATCCAAGGTTTGATATTTGGATCTGAGGCTCATGACCTAGTCTACAAGGTCTGATAGTGATTAGTTCAGTTAAAAAAACAAGGAAAGAGGAACATAAAAGTAAATTAATTGTTTTTATAGTGAGCTCTTCTTGTAGTTGAAATTGCATGTTTGGGTAGTGGGCTCTTGTTGCATACATTGTACTACAACTCCTAACAGGGACTCATATGTACTAAATGTTGTAATAGACTCCTAATAGGGTCCATCCTCCAACAAAGAATATTTATATTAGTACACCATTTTGTGGGCATCATTCCCACCAGGGTTTTCGCTCTAATCAAGGGTTTCCCTAGTTAAAATATTTGGTGTAATTATCTATATGCATCTTGTTATGGTTATTTTTTTACTTTGGTTGAATGGTTAAGTTTTTTAAGGAAGATAAATGTTTTAACTTATTCACGCCCCCCCTGTCAGCTATCTTGGTGGACTATTGTTTCTAACAATTGGTATAAGAGCATTGGGTCCTTGAAGATAAATTTTAACAACTTTAGGGTATCCACGGTGATCATGTTTAGGAAATACAACCCTACATTTGACAGAAGAAATTTTAACACTCGAATGGTGGAAATTCTTGGTGAGTTATCAGATTTGCATAAAGAGTAGAGTATTGAGTTTTTAGATCCAAAATCCTTCTATTGTATACAAAAGATAGTAGCACAAATAAAGATAGATCTAGATCAAAAGAAGATATATAGATAAAGGAAGGTATTGATCTACTTATAAGAGAGAACTAGAAGGTATGAAATTTTTTGTTTGTTGGATAAGTAAATAATTTCCTCATTTTTTGAGTAGATGTCCTAAGAGATTAAGAAAAGCTAGAAAGAATTTACTTTATGATAAAAATGAAGAATTTAGAGAAAGTATGGAAAGATCCTTGAAGGACTATGTTAATGAGTCTAGATTGGTTAATTAAGAGCAAGCAATAGAGGAAAGAGTTTTGGAGACTATTATGGAAAGTGCAAATGTGAGAATTGATGAGCAATTTAGGACAGAAGAGAGAATAGTTGATTACAGTTCAGATGATGATGTTGTTACTAAACCAAGAAATGATGAAGCATTCCTTGAGCCTAACAATGATTTTCATAATGAAGGAGAGCCAAGGTAGGAACAAAGCTCAGAACCTCTAGCATAGCTAAGAGTTGAGATAGCAACTCCTACTTTGGGAAAGAATATGATAAAGAATCACCCATTTGAGTAGATCATCTTAAGTAGAGATAAAGGTGTAATAACAATAAGTTGAGTCAATGAAGAACTATGTTTGATATCTCAAGTTGAACCTAATAATGTAGATGAAGCATGTAAAGATGATCATCATAAACAAGGCATGAAAGAGGAATTGGATTAGATAGTAGAGAATGAGATATGGGAATTGGTCCCTAGGCCAGAAGACAAGAATGTGATAGGAATTAAATGGGTATTCAGGAACAAGATGAATAAAAAAGGAAAAGTTGTAAGGAAAAAGGAAAGATTGGTATGTAAAGGTTACTCACAGAAAGAAGGAATATACTATGATAGTGGCAAGAATAGAAGCAATAAGATTATTCTTAGCATATTCAGTATATAAGAAATTTACAGTGTATCAGATGGATATCAAATCAACATTTTTGAATGGAGAACTTGAAGACGAAGTGTCCAAAGAGTAGCCTAAAGGTTGTCCTTTGATAGATGATAAGGACATAGTATGCAAACTGAAGAAAGCATTCAATGGCTTCTAGGAAGTACCCATAACTTGGTATGCAAGGTTGGACAAGCATTTGACAAAGCTTGGATATAGAAAAGGTATGGTAGACAATAATTTATATTGGAAGTAAATTGATGATGGTTTTTTGATTTTGGTAATATTTGTTGATGATATCATATTTGGAGGAAATGATGATGAAAGTGAGAAGTTTGCAGAAGAGATGAAAAAGAAATTTGAAATGAGTATGATAGGAGAAATGAAATATTTTCTAGGATTATAGATTGTACAAAACAAAAAAAAATCTTTATTTCTAAGACTAAGTACTTGAAGGATTTATTGAAAGGGTTTGGTTTTGAAGCATGTAAACCCATTGGAAGACCTATGGAAAGTAGACACAAGTTATCTGCAAAGGATGAGACACCTACTGTTGAGTAGAAGAAGTACAGATCTATGATAAGAGGATTACAATATCTAACTCACACAAGGTTAGATATAGAAAATGCAATTGGAATTGTTGCAAGATTACAGCCTAATCCTTGAGGAGCACATTATGCAATAGTCAATAGGATATTTAGATATCTGAAAGGAATACTAGAGTTCAGATTATGGTATGAAAAATCTAATGATTTTACTCTAAACGCTTATACTGATGTTGATTGGGTAGCTAGTATAGATGACAGAAAGAGCACATGTGGTGGAGCCTTCTTTCTTGGAGGAAGATTGGTTTCCTATCTAAGAAAGAAGTAGGATTGTACCTCACAAAGTACAGGTGCAACAAAAGATGTTTTAGTAGCAAACAATTACAATCAACTTGTTTGGATGAAGCAGATGTTGAAGGATATAAGGATAGAAATTAGTGAGCCTATTGTCATACATTGTGACAATAGAAGCATAGTAAATATGTTTTAAAATCCAATGTTGCATTTGAAGACCAAGCACATTTCTATCAAGTATCACATGTTGAAAGAGAAAATTGCAAGAAAGAAAATTAGGTTGGAGTATGTGAGCACTAAAGAGAAGATTGCAGATATATTCACTAAGCCTCTTCCTAAAGAGACTTTTAAGTATTTGTGAAGTATACTAGGGGTTATGCCCATTCCTAAATTAGAGTAGAAGATGTAAGAGTGCATCAGTCCAATGTAATAGAGCACCATTATTTTTTGAGATTGAATGTTGATGCTTCCTGTATGGGGGAGTATCTGTGATGGACAGAGTCATCTAGGACTCTTGTTGGATATTATCTTGAACAATATCTTTGGACACTTGAGCTAGTAAGAATCAGTTGGTGTAGAGTTTGATGGTTTTTGAAACCTTTGACATTGATGTTAATGGGGGAGAAGGAAAAATCATGAGGAAAAAGATCATGGGGAGAAGCAAAAAAAAGCAAGAACAAGTACAACATGTTTGGGAGAAGTTTAGCATGAAAATAGTTTGGAGGCATGGAAAAATAGAAAGCATATTGAGGTATATCAATGAGGGAGAATGATTTATGAAGAGGATTTGAAAAGAAAGATTAAATATCTTTTGTTCGTATTCCTAGAACTAGATTTTTTCATCTATGTTACCATCAACACCAATGGGGGAGATTCTTAGAAGCATGAATGCTGATGATATTCCTGTGGGAGAGTATTGTAGATATGTAACTATGATGATATGTTACATTCATGATTGTATTTGTTATTAATATCAACATAGCAGTCTTTTATGGTAGTTGACTAAAAAAAGATAGAAAGATCAAGTTAGTATGGATGGCTAGTTGAGTATTCTCACTATCCAAGGTTATGGGAGATACTTGGTCTGCTTCACAATAGGTGTGTGATAATCATGCCCAAAGTGTTACTTAGGAATAGTTTATTCAATCTAAGGATTACTTCTTCCACCATGATGTGCATTTAATTTTTCAACCTAGGGACGTGTAGTTGAAATGGTTGGCATAGAATGTGCACTAGGTTACTTGAAGAGTCATTATGCTTATGCTACAGGAACATAACACACTTAAATCCTTACTAAAATGAATACTAGAATGCAACTCTATGCTAACCTATATTTCAACCTAGATCATCCACTAGAATTGCTCTTGCCGATGCTATAGGAACATTCACAAAGTATGATGTTGTAGGAAGAAACTGTAGTTTCTATATGAAATACTAGAAATTTTGGAAGTAAATCTACACTACTCTAATCTAATCCACCTCCCAAGTGGGTTCCCTTGGTTGGCTTCTACTAATCTACTAACATAGAATGTAAACCAAGAATTACTTCATTAAATTTCAAAAACTCCTTACATAAGAACAATACATAAATTGCATATAACTCGCTACAAGATACAAAAATATTTTTCCAGAAAATTTTTCCAACCTCCTTAAACTATTGATCCAATCCCTATGAAGAGAGGATCGACACTTATTCTAAATAGAAGAGAAAGCAAATTGACTGGAGATCGGCTACAGAGTAAGAGGGAAATATAACAACCCACAGGATAAGTAATAAAGTTTGAGTGACCAATTAAGCACAATAGTAAATGCATAGGGAATATAGCAACAGTTCATCCTTGCATTCCTAGAATAATTTCTCCTCCTTTGTAGTAGTTGTGTCTTCTAGTACCATAATGATTCCTCCACCATAGCTAGGCCTTGACACTCCTTGAATGTTGTCGACCACTCTCCATCTTCTTCCCTTCCTAGCAAGTTAGCTATGATGCACAAATATTTATAAAAATAAGCATAATCAAACTAAATCTATATATTAGAACACACATTCTAATGGTTATATTAAATAGTAAATTATATGTATAATATTGGAAAAATATGACATAACTATCTACCCATGGTTTAACAGTTCTATTTGGACTTTATCATAAGTTCAACTGGTTATGAGTTCAAAAATGTCATGGCAGTATCAAAAATAGAGTATTAAAATTAATATAAAATAGAGGCAATAATTAGCCTTATCAATACTTCTGACTATCTAGTTTATGTAGTTAATGTCGAACAAAGAAATGTTAAGTCTAGAAGAAGCTATGTAAGTTTTGGTGATGTCTATTCTGAGATAGAGTCTACAGAGGCATGTTCTAGTAAACTTGTTATATCTCTTAGAAAAGTTATTCTAAGAATTGAGGTTATGGATGTGAAGAAGACATGTTTGTGATGACGTGGCAAAGTTCACTCATCATAATATTACGTTTACAAATAGATATTCAAGTTGCAAGATGGAAGATTGATGTTATCGCTAAGTGGAACATATTCTTAATGTGGTCTTATAATGACAAATTGAGAAGGTCTAATAGCCGACTCAGAGAATTGTTTTATAGACTCAGTATAAAGGAAGGACATTTTCCTTTATCATAGAGTATGTAATTTTATTGATGAGAAGTGATTGTAAGCAGGAGAGAGAGTAGAACGCAAAGTTGAGTAGAGCAAAGCGAAAGTGAAGGAAACTTCATTGCTAAGGTTTTATTGAGTTATCTGAGGTTTGATATTTGGATCTAAGGCTTGTGAACTAGTATAGAAGGTTTGAAAATGATTGGTTTGGTTGAAAAAACAAGGAAAGAGGAACATAACAATAAATTACTTGTTTGGGCATTGAGTTATTCTTGTAGTTGAAATTGCATGTTTGAGCAGTGGGCTCTTCTTGCATACATTGTACTACAACTCCTAACAGGGTTGGAATCTCCTAAAAGATATTCAAAGTCTCCTAACATGGACTCATATGTACTAAATATTGTAATAGACTCCTAATAGGGTCCATCCTCTAACAAGGAATATTTACATTAGTACATCATCTTTTGGGCATCATTCCCATTGGGGTTTTCCCTCTGATCAAGGGTTTCCCTAGTTAACATATCTGGTGTAATTGTCTATGTGCATCTTATTATGGTTGATGTTTACTTTGGTTGAATAGTTAAGTTTTTTTAAGGAAGATAAATATCCCCCCTCCGCCCCCGCCCCCAGTAGAATATTGTTTCTAAAAACAATATGGCATATCTTTGTATTTTGTTTCCAATGAAATTTTGACACGTGTCTTGACATTTGAATCTTTTTGCAATCCTTCCTATATAATGATTTCCAAGATGTAGAGTGAGGGTTAAAATTCTATACAATTTTAGTGTTTATGTTATTTTGTGGTCAGTCTAGTTAGCCTCTGTGTCAATTTTTGTGATGTATTCGAATTTTACAATCTAGGAATACAAAAAAATTGAATGAAAGTTTTTCATATATGAGTTATTCTTGAGTTTATACTAGTAATTTATTATTTTTAAGGAAGCTTAATATAAAGGAAGGCTCTTCAATATCTATGTCTCCAAATTTTGTTTTCATTTCTATTTGTCTATAAATTTGGGTTTGAAATGAACAAGGTTCTTTCATTCTAATTCAACTTGGATGGGTTGTATATCTTTTCATTGATTGTTTTTAGTTTAAGGAGTTAAGTAAATTCTATAATTTAATTGATAGGGTTTCTAGGTATATGGGAGGGATATCATTGGAATGAAATTTAAGGTTAATTATTGACAAATTTAATTGTAAGTCAATTAAATAGGGTAAATTTTACTAGGTAGACTCTATATATAAATGGATAAGACATTGATCATTAGTTTAGATACAAATTGAAGAGTTCATGTGGTTGCACAAAGCACATTTAAAATCAAATCAATTTTTTACTTTTCTATAACAAGGAATCAAACTACTAGTTATTATTTATTAGTAATAATATTTCTCTAGATTATAGTTAGTTTCTGAAATTAGGGATTTATTGTAAATCTAAGAAGAATTATTCACCATTATCTTCTATAGGGGATAGATTTGAGGAGAAGAGTGTGAATGAGTGAATTTTGAAGAAGAATATTAAACTATCCAGTTGTTTCCATCCCTAAGGTGCACCCGCCTTAGTCCTACAGAGCCTAAAGTGTAGAGTGTCCTCTGTTATTCTGTTGAAGTTGGTCCAAATATGAAGATAATTTAGTTTAATATAGGAAATATCTAACCCTTAGAATAAGTCTTATCTTCTTCTCCCTAGTATTGGGTTTTTGATAAATCTTGTAGTTTTAAAACACCAACAAAATGGAAACTCTACTAGGGAGCTAATGAAAGTAATGAACTTTGAAGTTATGGAATCTTTGTTGTAAGTCACATATCTATAGTCATAGTTTTATTATCTTGTAAACTCATTTTGGGGTATTGGTTGTTATTTAGAAACAAACCTTGTGAATTTGTAAAAGTTTAAGTGCCACTAAAGTTGTGTGATGTAGAATGCACTTACAAAGTGCATTATTGGCCATATAGAGTTCTATTCTTAAAGTATACAATATATTTTCATCTGGGTTAGGTCCCTTTGTCAAATGTATTTTTAGAAAAAAAATTTCATAAATTTTCTTGTCTTGTATCCATTATAAAAGTTGTTTTCCCCTAGTGGGAGCTAACTCAATCTTAGGTTTTGTTACTAGTGCTTGTATAAAAGTGAAAGAAGGTTGATAGAAAGAAAATATGAGAGCTTATGTAAAGGAGAACCCTAATATCCTATTGTATATAGAATTTAACAAAAGGCGGTAAAAAGAACTAGACTAAGAAGAAAGAAGAAAGCTTCTATGCTTGGAAACCTAGAGACAATTTCTAGTTCTAGCCTATAGTCGACAAAGAATTCTTATCCCATAGCTTAGAATCTGAGAACACCAAACTAATAGGAAATCTTTTTCTCACACCTCTTCATGAAGAACATCCTTATCAAGACAAGATGGTGTCATCTATGGTGGATACTATTTTTAGATCTAGTGATCTAGGAGGAATAAATTAGCATCCTAGACCTAGAAGTGTTCAATCTAATAGGCCAAATTTTGGGAAAGCTCCATACATTGAGAGAAATCTAATAGATTTGGGTGACCTTGAAAAATCTGAAGCATCAAACACAAAGCATGATGACTTTATTTCTAAAGTAGAAGTCCTTAGGACAAGGGATGCAGAAGAAGAAGCCAAACACACCTATTTGGAAAAGAACAAAGAAAAAGTCACCATAAATACTCTCATTAAGCGAGATAATTTTCATAGAAGAATGGTTGCTTTGAAGGAGAAAAATAAGAAATTGGAAGAGATATCCTCAAAAGTAAATTTAGATGTATTTGGAGATGTTGAAAATTTGAGGTCTAAATTCCAAGAGCAAGAACATCTCCTAAAAGAAAAAGGACTGGTTATATTCCAAGTCCAATCCTATAAACCCATTGAGCCAGAGGTCATACACCTAACAATGAAACATCTTGATAAAGGAAAGCATAAGGTTTAGGAATATAAATAAATGAACCTCAAGTCATTCCTAGATAATCTGCAAGTTAGGTCATGACTAAGCTAGATCTAGATTTAGAGAAAGCAAATAAGGAGAGGGAGGACTTAGCAAAAGAGACTGAGAAGGTTGAGAATGAAGCCCAAGCAACTAAAACCAGAAGAAAAATAAAATTTATTAAATCTAATTCTTCTTTAGCTATTGAAAATTGGCTAATGGTGATATGTAATTATTGTCATTTATGGCAACACATGATGTACATGCTGATAAGAAACCTCAAAAAATAAAGATACTTAGTGTTTTGTAATCAAAAAATTGTCCAAGTATAGTATTTGGTTTACAACATTGTATTGTTTTGTTTATAACATGTTGTTGATGTCATATTGTGACTAGAAAAGTTACATGGAGATAGTATACATGTTAGTGATGATGTGTATAACCTTGAAAGTCAGTATGGACCATACAAAATAGAGATAATTATGTTTGATGAAGCAGGACAACATAATTGAAGGAAAGGATTATTATGTATAGAAAACAATTACTTGTGGAATTAGGGCCAACATCCTAGATGTTTACTTTAACTTGAACAAGTGGTTTGTGGTCTTAACTGACCCAACAAAAATTTGTGTATAGGCATGGTATTTATGCAATGTACATTTTGTGATAAGATGTAGAGCTATTATGAAAATGTGAATTGCAAATTGTAAAGAGCAAACTCTTGTGAAAGAAATATATGTGAAGTTTTATATGAGATATCTGGTGATCAAAGATCAAGCTAAAAATCAGAGATCAATCAAGGAAGAGATAATATAATTTACTTGTTTGAGCAGTGATCTCTTCTTGTAGTTGAAATTGCATGTTTGGGCAGTGGGCTCTTCTTGCATACATTGTACCACAACTCCTAACAAGGTTGGAATCTCCAAACGAGGACTCCTTATTTTGAATTTTTTCATTAACTCCTAATAGGGTCCATCCTCTAACAAAAGAATTATATATCAATATATTATCTAGTGGGTATCATCCCCACCAGTGTTTTCCCTTAGCCAGGGTTTCCCTAGTTAACTAAATATGGTGTTATGAGTTATCTTTGGGCATTCTTGTTCAACATTACTTTATTTATTTGTTGTGCATGGTTTACAGTAAGTAATAATATCTAGTTAATGACTAAAGTTTGTAGATTACTGATTAACCCCCCCTCTCAATAATCCCTATTCTTAATAATTGGTATCAGAGAATAGTTAATTTGAAGAGGCTTAACAACTTAAGTAAGATCCCTATGGATATTGAACGGTTGATGAAGAACCTTGAAGAATGCCTTGAACAAATTGATTTGCTTACTAAAGAAAGAGATAAGTTGAAGGACATATATGAAGACTCTAAAGTATAATTTGGTCAATTGAATGAAAATATTGAACATCTCAAATCCAACCCTAAGTCTACTAAATCTGGAACTAGTGATGATGACTATTCAAAGTTGAAGACAGAGTACAAGATCTTGAAGCATCAGTTGAAGATTACAAATCTAATGTTGACTTTGAGAAATGATCCTAGCAAAGTTGAATCTGATTTGAAGATTAGAAATGCAGATCTGAGAGCATGTTTGGAAAAGAAAACATCTGAGTTTGAAATATTCAAAGAAGGTCATGAAGAACTCCATAAGTACAATAGTATTGTGAAAGGTGAATTGACATAGTGCAAATAATAGCTTGAGAAGCTTTATTTTTGCAAAGAAAAGCTTGATGATTCAATGTCAATATAAAGGCCTACTTATGATAAGACTGGTCGTGGTTATCTAATTAACATGTTTGCGAAGAAACCTTAGATTAGATTAGATCCAAAAGAAAAAGACAAATATGATGATAAAATTGAATCAATTCAATCTTTTGAGAAACCTAAAGAAGTTGATCAAAACAAGGAAGTTGAAATCTTGGATGAACCAAAGCAAGTGGAGACTCCTAAGGAAACTAGGTATATGATTTAGAGGTAAGTGTTTTTTATGTAATGAAATAGGTCATATGAAAAGAGACTATACTAATAAGTCATTTAATCATGTTAAGGAATTTTATTGTCATAATTGTCATGGCATGTGTCATAATGCAATCGATTGTAGGAAATCAAAGTATGATGATGATAGAAGAAATAGTAGAATATCTAGAGATACTAAACCTGCAGATAGACAAAGATCTAATGAAAGGATATTAAGAGAATGAAGATCTTACAAAGAGGGAAGATCGATCATGTGTTATAAGTGTAACAACCGAGTACACATTGGTTGGAATTATCATGCACCTGATGATCAACAGAATCCTAGAAGTAGGGCACCAATATGTTAGTTATGCAACAACTTTGGACACATAGAAAAGTATTGCAGAATGGATAGAAACTTTAGAGTTAGAAGAAATAATGGAAGAAACTTTGGGAATAGAAGGAACATCAGAAATGATAGAAGGAACCATGGAAGGAACTCCGAAAATAACAAAGAGGAACATAAAAACATTATTAGTGAACTTCGAGAAGAACTTAATGAAGCATTTGTAAAAGGAGTAGATATCTCAAAAGAAAAGTTAGATGATGATGAGATAGGAAGATCGAAGTTAGTTGTTGAGATTGATTTAATTAAGTTGAATTAAGCTTGTTCACAACATCAAAATTTAAGAACTTCACTTAGAGGCCGAATTAGAGGTAGCAAAGTTGGGAAAAGGAGTATCTAGTTATGTTAAATGATACCTAATCTCGCTTGTAATTTGGAGCTCATCTAAACAAGTTATGAAGGAATTTAGAGTTATTGGTATTATAGTAAAGGTTGATTCTATAACAGAATATGAAAAGTATGTTTTTGTAGAGAATTTTGTGATGCGAAGTCTTCAAAATGTTTGTCATGATGAAAGTAGGCTATAGTAAACCTCGCCTAACATCTAAAGATCAGATAGATGATTTTGAATAGTTGTTTGAGTATAGAATGCAATTGACAACTTTTTCATATTTGCTAAGTATGTAATTAATGCAAGTTCAAGTTGATGGGATAAATGTAGTACATATTTTATTTTCACTTCATTGCGAACACATCCAAAGTGAAGAGTATTCTAAAGTGACTTATCAGAGCAATTTCAAAGAAAACCCTTTTTTCAAAAAGAGATATTTTATCATTTTTCTACAAATTTGTTTGGTAAAAGTTCATAATTGATAGAATTATGAATATTTCAGTAGTACATAGTGTTCAGAATGAAGATAGACCTAAGTTAAAGATTTTTTCCACAAAACCTACTAAAGGAAACCTTAACTTAGTGTTGTCTATCACTCCGAACAATGTAGTTTATCTTGAAGACTTAGGAAGTTATTTAAATAGCAAGTTTGAGTCAATTGGTAGTGAACTCATGAACATAGATATGAAATTGGTTTTCAACCATGACATGATTATGAAGCCTAGATTTGAACATCTAAGGGAATTAGACTTGTTTAAGTATCATTTCTACTATGAATTAGACACAAATGAATGGACACAAATTATGTTTAGTAGGATACATGATAGAAAACTATGGATGCAAGATAATGTATTAGACATTTCTGCTAACCTTATTCATGAGGTAACTAGTCTTAGCAAACAAGATAGTGAACCTATAGGCGAGAAAATGGTTAAAAAGAAAGTTGAAAGCTATACTAAGGCAGTGTACAAGGTAAGGCTATGGTGATCAACACCATCAAGCAAGATGATGTGAGATAATCTAAGTAGAATGATTGCTTGTTTAGTTTGTGCAAGTTCAAAGATTGATGAACTTTTAGTAGGATTCATATCTGAAACATATAAGATATGTGTAGAGAAAGAACAAGTGAATCTTAGTGAAATACTAAGAATGCAACTCCTAGAGAACCTAGAAAAGATTAAGAGAACAATGAATGGTGTGTTTAGATTCTAGTCACTGATCAATCACATATTTTTTCATGTACTTAAGAGATTTCCTTACTTATCAGTCACAAATATAATGAGTAGTGATAGATGCACAATGGATAAAATTATATAGGTATGTAGAAGGCATCCTATAAGAAAAATATTGGACAATGAAAACCTAATAATGAGAATATTTCAAAATGAAATGAAACAAAGATTTAGAATTGCACCAATAATTGTGGATAGATTCAAGGAAGACATTTGAATTCTAGTTGATATAGATCATACATATATTCAAGCAATGGAACCTCAAGAGACATTTGTAGATCCCTTGAGCTATGAATTGAATGATGATGTTGCAGTTGGTTATATTGATTTGTTACTAAATTTAGATAGAGACAAAGCTAAATAAATATTTGGCACATATGATGAGATCACACAACAAGATCATCAAGAAACTTTAGAGAAGGCATCACACAAGAAGGTTGAATCTATAATGAAAAAGGCATTATCAGAGGATGGAATGATAGAGAGTGAATCTGAGGCTGTAAGATAGACAATGAAGCAAGGTATACTGAACATACAACTTTTATCAATATCAATTGCTGAGACATCTTCAAAATAGAGCATTTTGTATGTAGCGGTGTTTGATGTTCAACCCAGTGAACCAAAGAGATAGTTTGAAAGATTGGTGGAAGTAGTTTCCACAAAGACAAAGAGAGTCAAACAGCTGGCCATAGGACCTAGAAAGAGACATAAAACATTGATGACAATTGACTCTAGTGATGAAGAAGATGACGAACAAGAAACTAAACAAGTAGAAAAGGTGACTTCACTTAAGCAAGTAGCAGGCAAAGCTTGACAACCTTGAAAGCCGAAGATAGAAAAGAACAATATAGCTATTGCAAATGAAGGTAATTTTATTTAGATGAACAAGTTTTATATTTGTACAACAATTTTGAGAAAGATCATATAGATATATCTATTATGAGATATGTTGTATCAAATAATCCAAAATTGAAGGACCTTGAGAGCATTGTAAACTAGAAAGTCTATGAGAGACTCATTAAGAAGAAGGCTTCTACAAGGGAAGAAGACCTTGAACTTTTGAATGCTATGCTTAGAACCATTTGCAAGACTAATGATGAAGATGAAATTAAAAGACTATTGAATAATCTCACATTGTATTTGAGGAATAAATTGAAACCATTTTTATTTATGATTGGTGAAAATTATGAGTTAAGAAATGAGACTACAATACCAATTAGTCAAATGTTAACAGAGGCAACATCTCCTCTAGCTTCTAGAACCTTGAAGTGTCAGAAAGTGGTGATATTATACAAATTGATCAAACCAATGTTACCATTAACATTGATGATACCAATCCATTTGGTGGTTCCAAACTAAATGAACCAAACATTGAGGATACTGAGGATAAGTTATGGCAGATTGAGGAAGAAAAGAGACTATTGGAAGAAGAAAAGAAGAAAATAGAGGAATCCAAGAAAAAATTTCTTGAGGAAGATAAGAAAGAAAGGAAGATGAAGAAAATAGAAGAATTGCAAATGAAGAGAAGAAAAATAAAATAGAGGAAGATGGAAAGAAAAGATTGGAAGAGAAGTCAGAAAGAGAGGAAAAGGAAAAGAAAGAAGAAGAAGAGAAAAGAACAAAAGAAGAAACAAAGAAACACAGGGAGGATGAGACTAAACCATCTAGTTCATCCACTCCACTCTCTCTTTCTAGTTTGGATACTAATGATGATGATCAAATAGATTTAATATCATCCCTATCCAGACTTATACAGAAGAATAAAATAGTGAAAAGTTTGCAAAAAACATTAATAGAAGTGATAGATAGACTACACAATACATGTCAAAATATCAAGAATGGCTTAGTTAATCTAGATAATTATATAAAGGAACTTCAAAAGTGCCAATAGGAAGGGAAAAATTTGTATATTAAGTGTACCCTATCATACAAGCTAACTAAAGACATTGATAGTTAGATAGAGAGAAAGATGAGTGAGCTAGAGGCTTTATCTAGCCAGATCCAACATCCATCTTGGAAAGTAGATGATTTTGAAGGTCAAGTTACCAAAATTCACAATGATATCAAGAAATTAGAATTTTAGAAAGAACAGATTTTGAAGAGGACATCTAATTTCAAAGAATCTATTGCTCTAAAATTATCTTTTGTTAAGAAACAGTTAGAGGAATGTGTCAAGGCCAAGGACACATATTCAAATTTTTATATTTAGATGTTAATGCAGTTGAGATTGCATCATATGCCTTATGAGAAATTCTCACCTTAGCTAAGTCTACTAAGGAAACATGGACCAAAGATAAGGACAGTCTAAAGGCTATTTTTGAAGATTGTATGAACATCACATTGGCATAAGCAAGGACATTAGTTTAGACAATTTTTGGACAAATTCTTGACATTTTGACCTTTGTCATTGATGTCAAAGGGGGAGATATATATTGTGAATAAAAGTAGTAAAGTATATTGTAAGGGGGAGCATATGTAAAGTTGAACAAGTTGTAATAGATGTAATGTTTATATATTTTTTATGTTACGTTTTTGTCACTTAGCCAATTTTCCCTATTTTATTGCCATGAATTCCAAAGGGGGATATTGTTGATAATTGGCTAACGGTAATATGTAATTGTTGTCATTTAAGTCAAAACATGATACATGCTAACAAGATACTTAGTGTTTGGTAATTAGAAAATTATCTAAGTATAGAATTTGGTTTACAACAATGTATTGTTTTTTTTATAACATGTTGTTGATGTCATATTATGACCAATAAAGTTACATGGAAAAAGTATACATGCTGTTGATGATATGTATAACCTTAGAAGTTAGTACAAACTATATGGAATAGAGATAATGATGTTTTGATGAAGCAGGATAGCAAAATTGAAGGAAAGAATTGTTTTGTTTACAAAACAATTAGTTATCCAACTAGGGCTAGCATCCTAGATGTTTACTCTAACTTGGAAAAGTGGTTTGTGGTCTTAGATGACCTAGCAAAAATTTGTGTAAATGCTTGGTATTTATGCAAAGGATATTTTGTGATAAGATGTAGAGCTATTATGAAAATGTGAATTGTGAATTGTAAAGAGTGAACTCTTGTGAAAGCAATATATGCGATGTTTTTTATGAGCTATATCATGATTAGAGATCAAGCTAAAGATTAGAAATCAGTTTAGGAAGAGAGATAACATTAAATTACTTTTTTGAGCAGTGAGCTCTTCTTGTAGTTGAAATTTCATGTTTGGGTAGTGGGCTCTTCTTGCATACATTGTACCACAACTCATAATAGGATTGGAATCTCCTAATAGGGATTCAAAGTATCCTAACAGGGACTTCTTATATTGAATTTTCTCACTGACTCCTAACAGGGTCCATCCTATAATAGGGAACTTATTTATCAATATATTATCTAGTGGGTATCATCCCCACTAGGGTTTACCCTTGGCCAGGGTTTCCCTAGTTAACAAAATATAGTGTTATGAGTTATCTTTGTGCATTACTGTTCATCATTACTTTATTGCTTTGTTATGCATGGTTTAAAGTGAGTAATAATATCCAGTTGCAACTAAAGTTTGTAGATTACTGATTCACCCCCAGCGCTAGCAATCCCTATTTCTAATATTAGCATCTTGGCCAAATATATCCTTGTGTACCAACATTACCTAGCCAAAACATATCTTAATCAACCCCTGCTTCATATTCTACTACAAGTAATCAAGTACTTGCTATTCAAAAAATTCAACAACCTCAAATCCCTACCCAATCCCAAGCTACTAGATTAAGCACATCAAATGTTGGTCATTTCCATAGGAGATCCATTTATATGGAGAAGTATAAACAAATGTCTTTTCTAGGCATCCCTGGGTTTGCCCATCCCATTTCCAATGATTTGAGAGATAAGGTCATTAAATTTTTAGGCAATAATGCCATTACTAGTGAAGAGCACCTAAGGAAATTCACTACCATGCTCAATGATTATGAAGCAGAGTATGAGTATGTTGTAATGAAGTTTTTTGTACATTTAGTGACTAAGGATGCTAGAGATTGGTTTGGGAGATTTCTTGATGAAAACATTATTTCATGGATTGATTTGGAGAAGATTTTTAAAGAGCATTATGGGGATAATACCAAAACTAGCTTTATGTTGAATGACTTCAATACTATAAATAAAAGGCCTAATGAGTCCACTTTTGACTCTAATGCGAGATTTTAGAAGGGAATGTGCAAATTATTCCAAGTGATGAGACTTGGTGAAGATGTCTATCTCACTACTTCAATGCATTTGATAGTAAGATGGCCTATACCCTTAGAGACAAAGATCTTAGGATACGAAGATATGCTTACAAGATGGGTGTGAATATTGAGAATAGTAGAAGATCCTTTTGTAAGTTGGGAATAGGAGATGATCTAAAATTGTTTAATCTAAGATACAATAAGAAAGAAGGTGAAAAGCCTATTGTAGGTAAGAAGCATGAAGATGATATGATGTGTCAAGTTCTAAACCTACTTAAGAATATGAATCCACCATAATTTAATGCAAATAATCCCAATACTAGTGAGAAATATCCATTCAACAATAATTACAATAGGCATAATAGAATGCAAAACTTCCCTTATACTACTCAATGCAAGGATGGGAAGCTTGTTGTTCCTCCTACTAAGAATACTAATTAGAAAATTCACCCGATCCTCTACAAAAGACATCTATCAACATGGTTTATGACCCTCTGTGGTGTATGATCTATGAATTGCCTCATGCACCAGAGTATTGTGTTGTTGTGTTATCATTTTTTGTTGATCAAGAAAAGAATGAAGAATAGCTAGGATATGATGGTGGAGTTGAAGATGTTGGATGCAACATGGTAGGTTCATATTTTGATATTGGTTCTGAATGTGATGATAACGAGTATGATGAGTGTCATTTGATTTCCACAATCCATTAGTAAAAACTGGTTAGTACTTCTGGAATTTGATTGTGTTTTAAGTTTTTTGCATCAACGTTTCGGATCACACACAGTGTTTCCTCCAGTCTGCTACTTATTATTTTTCTCTTGCTCTTCATCCTGATGATGGATCACTATGTGTGATCCAAAATGTTGATGCAAAAAACTTAAAACACAATCAAATTCCAGAAGTACTAACCAGTTTTTAATGAGTATGATGTTCATGATAAAAGGCATTTCAATAGTATAGTACACCAATAGATTCTCTTAGATGAGGAGAGTGAAAATGATACTGCTTGTAATATGATTTCATCCAAAAAAGAAGTGACCTTGAGAATGTCAACTAAGGAATAAATTGACCAGATCACTATAGACATGGTTTCTCAAGTGAAGAAAAGAGGTGTGATGCACACGGGTGAAGGTAATAAGATGCCTAGTATTTTTATTAAGAAAACTAATCCAAAGAAAGTAGAGGTTAGTGAACCAAAGGATAAGAGCATTAAGGTGAAAACTATTAATAGGAAATGAGAAGCCAAGAAATAAGATATTTTAAAGGGTAATAAAATCCAGACTAATGATAGTAAGAAAGAAAAGGGATCATTGATAATTACTATTGTGCGCGAGAGACAAAAAGATCAAAATAATCCAAGCTCATCTAACAAGAAAAAGGAGGTGAAAGGTAGGTTAATTGATAACTCTATTGCCCCTCCTATTGATATGTTGTCACTGTTATCACAAGTCATAGTAAAAGTTCCTTTGTCAAAGCTATTAAGAATCCCTAAACATAGTATTAAAGCCATTGCATGGGCCAAGGGCGTAGATAGTAAGATTAATCATGATTGTAACACCAATCAAATCCCTGGTGAGCCTAAAAAGAAAATAGAAACTAAGGTTTATGTGTTCCAAATTCCACCTGTGTACTTAGATGATTCTATGAACCAGTGTCTAGGAAGTGTAGATCCTTTCTTCCTAACTATCATTGTTAATGGAAAAACTTTGAAAAATTGTATGGTTGATTCTAGAGCATCTAATATAGTCATGCCTTTTGAGGTAATGAAAGAATTAAGATTGAAAGTAAAAATTCCTGAGGGTAGGTGTTATGCTCTGAATAAAAGGGAAGTTACTATCATAGGGACCATAAATCCAATGCCTTACAATTTACTTTCCTTTCCTAAAAAGGAACAAACCATGAGTGTGTTAGTTATAGATATCCCACCCCAACATTGAATGTTATTATCTAGAAAATGGAGTGTAGAAATCGGGGGAATTCTGCAATGTGATCTGTCGCATGTAACTTTTAAATTGATGATAAGTTGGTGATGGTGAATAGAGAGCCCAAAAGTATCTACATGATTGAACAAAATGTTGAAGATGATATGACATTCTTTGTAGATACCAATGTAAATGCTTTCACGGTTGAAGTATAGGTACTAAATAAAGATAAGATCAAGGCACCTATTGCAAAAGAAGATGAGTCAAAATGTGATATCCCTATTTTAAGATAGCATTTTAATAATAATTAGATAATAAAATATTATTAAATAAATAATGCTAATAAAGTTATATGTATAAAACTAGGAAATAAAAATTATTTAATCTATATTATTAATGAAATAATATTTAGTATGATATTTTAAATAAATAAAAATATATTACTTTTCAAAAAGTAAATAAAGAAATAAATTAAATACAAGAGAAAATATTGTAGAAACTATGTTAACTTTCTAAATAGAATTTCATAATAAATGATAATAAACACAAATAAGTAAGTAAATAAATAATATAACATAGAATAATATAAATTAACTAAATCTAATGAAAAGTCAAGAGAGATTTAACAAATAGACACGTCTCCTTAAAATTAAGATATAAAAGGAGGGAAAGTTTATTTTAGAGAGGGAAAAAAGAGGAAGAGAAGAAGAGAGGAGTTCAAAAGGGAAAATGGAAGAGGAAAGTAATATCATGAAGAAAATAAAGAAGTGACTTTTTGAAAAGGTATGAATGATATTGAAAGGACATGAACCTTCGAAAGGGTCATAATTATGAATAGTTGTGACTCTTCAAAAATATTGTGATTATAAATTATTGAGATTTTTCCAAAGGATTTTAGTTATGAAGTGTTGTGACTTTTTAAAAGGAGTATAACTATGAAGTGTTGTGACTTTTCAAAAGATTTGTATTATGAAAGGTTGTGACTCTTTGAAAAGAAAAAGAGGTAATAAGGTAAACATTTGTTATTTTAAATTTTGTTTAGTATTAATTATGATAATAAGGAGGTAACATAATTATAAGGAAATATCAAGGTAATAATAATGAACATTTTCTTTCTTTTGACATAATTAAATAAAAGAAATAAACATCTAATCTATGTAATTAATTAAAAAGAGATAATGATTCAAGAAAGATCTCAAGATTATGATAATCAATAAGAACTAGGTGGATAAGAGGGTAGGGATGTGTCCTAAGGCAAGATGGGAATATACCAACCCTTAGGCTTAGGTTTATTGAGCTATGGGACCCCACCAAAATGTTCGAGGACTGAGGTACGGTATAGAATCTAGGCATGGTGAGGGATGGAAAGAACTCATTTGAAAGGTGGGGACCAAGGTCTTGTCAAGCCTTTAATGTGGCCTCCTCCAATCCTCGGATGATCTAGCCTATACATCTAATGTAGTAGATAGGATATGAACATATATGAAGAATTATCTTTGATTAAATAATGCAATGATAATCTTTTAAATTGATTCCTTGGAAAAAATAGGATAATATTATATGACCTTGCAATTAGGGACATTATAGTGGTATCAGAGCATGATCTAGCCATCCTCTAGGATTAAAAGGATTTAGAAAAATAATTTATATGAAAGACTAATGTAGAAATTTAATGACTATTAGAAATGATCCAAACATATCCATGATAGCAACCTAAGAATTTGGACTACAAGAAATATAAATTTCAACTCAATAGAAGAAGTTATATAATTGCTTGAGGACAAGTAATTTGAGGAGGGGCAGACTGTGATATCCCTATTTTAAGATAGCATTTTAATAATAATTAGATAATAAAATATTATTAAATAAATTATGATAATAAAGTTATATTTGTAAAACTAGGAAATAATAATTATTTAATCTATATTATTAATGAAATAATATTTAGTATGATATTTTAAATAAATAAAAGTATATAATTTTTAAAAAAGTAAATAAAGAAATAAATTAAATACAAGAGACAATATTGTAGAAACTATGTTAACTTTCTAAATAGAATTTCATAATAAATAATAATAAATACAAATAAGTAAGTAAATAAATAATGTAACATAGAATAATATAAATTAACTAAATCTAATGAAAAATCAAGAGAGGTTTAATAAATAGACATGGTATAACATCCAGGCATGGCGAGGGATGGAAAGCACTCATTTGAAAGGTGAGGCCCAAGGTCCTATCAAGCCTTTAATGTGGTCTCCTTCTTCAATCCCTAGATGACCTAGCCTATACATACAATGTAGTAGATGGGATATGAACATATATGAAGAATAATCTTTGATTAAATAATGCAATGATAATCTTTTAAATTGATTCCTTGGAAAAAATAGGACAATTTATAAGCCCTTGCAAGTAGGGACATACACAAAATTAGAGAAGGGTGACTTGTGGATGATGTACTTTGATGGAGGTTGCTGAAATAAGGGATCAATGATAGGTATTCTTTTGATTTCTCCTAAGGGTTGCACTTATAAGATCGCTTTTACTCTAATTTTTCCATATACAAATAACATAGCAAAGTATGAGGCCCTATTGCTAGGATTGAGATTAGATCATAAACATGAATTAAAATGCTTGTATGTCATTGGTGATTCTAAACTACGTGTTTCTCAAGTCAAATGAGTATATGTTTCAAAGAATAAAAGATTGAATAAATATACGAATGTTGTTTAGGATATGATTGAATGTTTTGATGCTTTTGGAATAGTCTAAAAGGATAGAAGTAACAATAAGATGGTATATTTGTTAGAAAATATTTCTATTAAGCTTGATGATGTAAATTTTGTTGGTCTATCAAAAGTGGAAGTATAGATCAGACCCTTAGTCCCTAGTAACATCCAAAATTGGCAAGTCTTTGAAGGAGACACAGATATAATAAGATTTTTGAATTGTAAAGACCAAATTTGGGGGTAAGAAATTGACTGTGCAGCTTATGTAGAGAATATTGATGTTAAGAATACTGTATTTGGACAGGAGGTTATGCAATTAAAAACCAACAATATCCCAAAAGGGTTGGTTGTTTTGAAGACTATATTTGATAATCATGAAAGATCTAAAGTAGAAGACAAAGAATATAGTGCTAAGGATGTGGAAGAAGTGAATCTAGGGACTAATGAAGCACCTAAGAAGGTATACATTGGTTAAAAATAGGCCCTAAGATTGGGCAAGGATTGATTGGTTTATTGAGAAATATAGACATGTATTTTCTTGGTCCTATGATAATTTAAAGGCTTATAGAGAAGATTTATTTCAACATGAAATTCCTTTGAAGGATGGTGCAAAGCCTTGTAGATAGAAAAAAGACCAATAAATCCCACTCTTTCACCCAAGATGTAGGAAGAATTGACAAAGATAAGAGATCCAGGGATTCCAAGTTTCCTCTGCCATTATGGGTAGACAGAGTTATAATGAAAAAGGCTATCATTTGTGCCCCTTTTGATTTAGTGTATGGGATCTAGGAAAGGTTGCCTTTGGACACTCTAAATGATATGCATAAGTTCATCCAAGCTTATGATGAAGATATTGTTGACAATATGCAAGTAAGAATCAATGATATCTTACAGTTGGATGAGACAGTGAGGGATGCTTCTATGTAGAATGCAAGGTTATAGGCATAGATGAAGTATTTCTATCACAAGAGAGCATCATATAGGAATTTTTAGCCTAAGGATTTGGTGTTATTATGGAATGCTAGCTTGAAAGATAAAGGCAAGCATGGTAAATTTGATCCCATCTAGCTTGTTCCTTATCTAATCTATGGTAATAAAGATGAAGATTCTTATTTCATAAGAGAACTATCTGGTGATATTCTTGAACTGCTAGTTCATGGACAATTCTTGAAGAGGTATTTTTGTTAAAATACTTATTTTCCATGAATAGTAGTTAAGGTTTCCTATACTTTCTATAAATTTTGTATGCCTCTTTAAACCCTTGTACAATGTTTTCATTTGTGTTTTTGTGTTTTCCCTTCTTTTTAAGTGTGCTCTCTGAAGAAGTTATTAATTTAAGTTTCAAGTATGTGGTTTTCTTAACCTAGAAATTCTGAATTCTTGCATGGATTCAAGTTATCCATCATCCTAAGATAGAACCATTGATGGCATGATGTTTCACCTATCTAATTTTTTTTGAAATCTTGTGAAACTTGAGAAGAAATTTGTTCTCATTTTCTTATAGTTTTTGAAAACTTTTCATTCCTCATAAAAAAAACCTTAGGGCAATTGTCTTGACCTTTCTTTCATTGGAATTCATTTGAAATTGATTTCTAAATATTAAATAGGGATATATGAAAATATAACTTATGCATTTATATCCCTAAGTTATTGAGTCAATTGTCTCATTATATATCACTTATCTATTATCTTTTAAGTGGTGATTCTGCAAAAGTCTTTTAATCACAACATCTCTCATTTATGATCATTAACTATGTTAAGTGGTGTGAGGATGGGAAATGGTTTATCAATAGTTTGTCATGCCTTCAAAGAAATTACTATTAGCGTTCATGCTAAGGGTGTGAAGAAGAAATACAGTGGAAAGCACAAGATCATAGGTCAAAGGAGGCTTAAATTATTTCAAGTTGTGATGAAGCGATAAGTGACAACAAAGTCTAAATTTGAACTATCACATGATTGAAATATTTTAGATTAACCTTAAAATCTATGTCACAATGGTGAAAATAAAAGGAAGCAATTAACTTGAAGGGTTATCACATGCTCACAAGTAGTTAAGAGTTACCTAGAGTTAAAGTGGTGAGGTTGTGAAAGCTTTTAATACACCTCTGCAGGGTTGAGGAAAGAGTTAAGTTTTTTGACTACAATGTTGTGATGGCATAAAAAGGCTAATATTAAGTGCATATCACACTATCGCAAGTAAGTTAGCGTTAAAGGGATTTCAAGTTTCAATTTTATGATAAAGAGAAATGGTTAAACTCAGATGGTCATCACAAAATTGTAGGACGTTGAACAATTAAGATATTTTAAGTTGCAAAGCAGTGACAATACAGAGGACAATCAAAGTTAATAGTTGATCACAACATCACATGGGTAAGAAGGAAGCTAATGTTCCAAGTTGCAAAGCTATGAAAATCATCTGGCAGTCAAAGGAAATGGTCATCATAAACTTGCAAGTGTTTGAGTTTCAATGAAATGATAAGTTGTAAAGATGTAGAATGTAATCATGTAGTTAAATATTTAGACCATTGTGACATCTCATGATTTTATGATTGACTCTTGAAATTGCACTTTTGCAAGGTTTAGCTATGGTCAATATTTTGCATTTGTGAAGCTATAAAGCAAAGTGATAGTTAGACTCAGAATGGTGATTTCATATTGATGGGTCAAGAGTTGTAGTTAAGAAGTAAAGTTTTGAGCTTGCGAACAAAAGAAAATGTTACAAATAAAGGGTTAGCATGGTATTCCATGGCTTCAAAGATAGTTAGAATGCTAAGTTGTGATGTTGCAAGATAAGAAATGGTTAACCAAATTTTTTTAGCATGACATCATATGGTTAGAGCAAGCATCATGTTTGGCAGTTGCAAAGAAGTGACAAGGTTAAGACTGGATGCATCACATCATCGCAAGTGACAAAAGTGATATGTTTCAAACCATCACGAGGATGTAGAGAAATGAACAAAGAAATCATCACCAGATTGCAACAATCAGAGAGATGAAGTGGTGAACAACTGTAAACTAGTGACAAAGCATAAAATAAATTGATCACAATTTTGCAAGATCACACAGTGAATGATAAATGAAGTTGTGAAGGAGTGATTAAAGGTAATCACAACCTTGCAAGCTAGACATCATAGTCATAGAAAAAGGTAATGAAGTTGTGAAATAGTTAAGATAGCCCTATTCACATGGTTGTAGCTAGTAATAAGGAAAGAAAAGAAACCATAGTGAGGCAACAATAAAGTGGTCATTGCATCATTAAAGTTTTCAGTTTTAATGCATAAAATAGTTTTCAAAAACCTTGTTTGAGCTAGATAAATAGGGCATGAGATGGAGGTACAAATTATGAAAAAGTGAATATTTTTCCAGCTTTTTAAAGATTTATAGGTTTTGAAATGTGCTGATTTAAATTCCATCAATGATACACTCTTTTTGCAAAGATAGATAAATTTTGAAAGATGTGGAGATTTTCATTACCAGTTGCATAATTGTTTGAGTTTTTAGAGAAAAATTTGATCTATAGAATGTTCCAAAGTGATTTGCTAGAATATAGCATTTATAGTTGATTGAATCACAAATTAAAAGCCCTAATTCACTTGTCAAAGAATGGATGCATATTCTACCTAATTCAACTAATGCACAATCTACAAATGACTATGCCTTCAGAGATATAGATGCAATGTATAGAGATGAAGAGGTTCTAGATAAGAATGAATATGAATTATTATGGTTCTTTTACAAGAATAGAACAAACGAAGTTCCAGTTGGCAACCCTTGGGTTAAAATTTAGGCAAATTGATTAAGCTAGAATTATTTGTGGATGTGGACCTAGTAAAGGCATTAATCAAATGTTATAATCCTCTCAAAAAGTCATTCCACTGGAAGGGTAGGAGCATTTCCTTGGCTCTAAAGAAGGAGGCATTCATAGAGGCATTTGATCTAGGAGGCCCAATGCCATTACTTATTAACATTGATGATTTGCATAAAAAATTCAAAAGTTAGAAGAGCTTCTATATGGGTAGGGAAATGACAAGACACATCCCTATGTCTAGAAACAAAAAAGTGAGAGATTCCAATGAAGAAGGAAGTAGATAAAATTATGCCTCTTCAATTATTTTAGAGGTATTTCTAGAATATTGTTTTTGGCATCAACAAAGTCTTAGGTTTAGATGGAACCATGAGTGCCCTAGGAGGACACTATGTCATGGCTCTGAATATTCAAGATTCCAACACCAATTTTGGGTATGATTATGTGACATACATAATTGACAAAATCCATGAGGAGATCATTGCTGCATAGTAGGGACATTTGGAGAATTTTAGGTTCCCTCACTACTCTCTGATCATGCATTTGATCTTGTTCAAAAAAGTTGATTCCTTTGATCAAATCTTCTTTGAGTGCACTAGAAAATTGGGGAGAAAGGCTGCTAGTGAAAAGATGGACAAGGTTATTGAAAATATTCTATCCATATTCAAATGTTAGTTCATTTTATAATGATTTTGTGCATCCTATTTAAAAAAAATAGGATTGGCTAATGAAAGAATACCTAGGAGTGTTAGGAAGGTTTGTTAAGCCTATTTTTTTGTTTTTGATGCTGGGAAACAATTGACACATGATTGGGGAAGTGTTTTTCTATTTGAGGAGTATATTGTTATTAGAATGTATGGATGCCCTTAGCCATCTCACATTCTACCCAAGTATGTCCCAGAGAGATTAGGGTCTTTATGTGTGTTCAGGCAACTAATCTTATTAAATAGAGAGTATTTAGGAAAAAATCTTAAGAAAGAAACATTCTTGTGTAGATGCACCAAAGTAGAAGATTTTGAGATAGGCAAGAATGGTATTGAGGAGATAGATGACTATTTCAGAGGCTACAAATTTCCAAATGGACTAACAAGAATGTATGACTCCTACAATGTAGTCAGGCATGCCCAAAAGAACATGAGAGGATATAATTTGTCTCATACAAAAGCTCTATGTGAGGAAGATGTTATTGCTGATAGATTGAATGAGGACATCTATAGAGAAATAATGATCAAGCTTTAATATTTTCTTAGTTTTGAGTAGGAAATGAAAAGGTAGATCCATATTTTAAAGGATTTTATGCTAGGGAAGATTGTTGGTCAAGATTGGATAAGTATGTAGAAAACTTTGTTGAAATATTAGCACAAGTGCCTAAAGATATAAGGAAGAAAATTGATCTTGACTATTCTAATAAAGAAATTGTAGTTGATGTTAGTGATGATGATGAAGATCAACCTAGGAGCTTAGAGTGGGCAGAGCAGAGGAACAAGAAATAGAAAATGGTGGAGATTCCACAAAAGGCTCAACAAAAGGCCTTGCAAATCTCACCTAGGGGTAGCTAGTATTTTGATAATGTTAGAAGGAGATATCTGATAGCTCAGCCGTCCGACGATGAACAAAGGGCTAAGAAACTACAACTACAACCTTAGATGATCAATGATAGGACCAGTGAAGCTAATGAGTTTATGAGTGATGATAACTTCATCAATACAAAGGAATTTTAAAGCTTCCTCTTCAAATTGAAATAGAATGAGTTGTCTCTACAAATGAAGCTAGGAGATTCCAATGAGGTGTTTGTTGAGTTAGTATAGAAACTGTAAGGATATGCTCCTATCAGTGAAACCTTAACTATACAAGAGGTGTGAGATCTAGTGATAAGAAGGGGTATAATTGTCCTTCCAAAATGGGATATCATTTTTTATTTTGCTAGACTAGATGAGGAGATAAAGCAAGTCTATCTCATATGAAGATGAAAATCAATTGGGAGAACTAAGAGGGTCAAGATACAATATTAATGCTCAAACAATGGCTATATGGAGTCTAGCTCTAGAGCATCAATCTTATCCTTATTGGCATTAAATAGTCCCCTAGGGGAATGTAATATTTTTAGAATGTGCATTCTACATCTGGCAGCTAGATATATGGAATGCAAAATGCAGTGGCATTGTTGGGAAAGAACAAAATGGACGTTCTTGAAGGACAATTGGAGGAAGCCTATGAATGGTACATCAAAACTAGGAGGCACTATGTGGAAGAAATGAAGAAGACTTATGTTTTGGAACATAAAACCCTCAAGTTGGAGAATGAAATAATAGCACTAAAAAATATTGTTAGATTAGCTACAGGGGTTAAAGACCAGGGCATCGAGATAGAGGGCCAGGCATCTGAGATAGAGGAATATAAGGTCAAGCCATGGAAGTTGATGAAGAGGATTTAGAATTGGGCAACAAGATTGAAATCAAAACCATTGATAACTTTTTGGTTCATAAAATAAATGCATTGAAACTAGTCTCCCAAAATGTGCACAACAACTATCTTGTGTTGCAAGGAGAAGAATACATGTGTTTAGAGGTAGTTGCCCTATTATCTCCTCTTTTACCACATGTAGTCCTTATACTACATTTGTTAATAGCATGATACCTTTATTTGCATAGAAGAAAGATTTTCCCAATGTAATTGTTATAAATATTAGAAAAATGCTTAATAAGGTAAGAGATTTGAGTGGTTTCTTTGTTGGCAAATTGTAACTAATGCAAAATAAAATGAAAGAAATTGCAACATGAACACCTAGTTTTGTGCCTACAATTTTAGAAAATGATGGAGGAGTTAAGGACAGGTTGGAATGATCAACATCTTTTGATAGTATTCTAAATCACCCTAGGTTCCTAGCATACTACAATGATGAAGCAGGTATAGTAGTAGTGTATGATTTGATTGATATGCTCTACAAATTGGAATAAAAAATATCAAAAATAAATGCAGAGGTTAAGGCAATACTAGATACCAAATGGAACAAATGCCTTGAGGATTTAGATACAATTAGGGATGCCACTTGACCTGATATATATACAAATATTGCTATTTGGGAAGTCATTGCAGATATTAGAGCTTTATCATCTAGTGATAGTGAATAGGTAGTTCCAAGATGTGGTTATGTTGACATTCCAGTCATGTTTGTTATTAGTGATGTACACTTATTAAGATTGTAAGTTCATACCAAGCATATTGTATAGTCAACAATGTTAACCAAGCATTTTAGTTGCTATTGAGTTCTACAGTCGCTACCAAGTCCTTTGGATAGATTTCAGTTTGCACCAAGAAGTTACTACTATGGTGATGATTAGTAGTGTAAACCAAGCATCTTAGTATATGTCAAGCTTACCAGTGCAAATTGAGTTGTGCAGTGCTTACTGTGTTTGTAGTTGATGTGATGGGAGTCTATTGTTAATCGAGCTACTTAGTATTAACCAAGTGACAGTATATACCAAGCTCATAGTGATAGCATTGATCGAGCTATACAGAGTGAATCAAGTGATTTAGTTTATATGTTGAGTTTTACAGTATTCACCAAGTCAACAGTGCAAACTAAGTTCAAGACTACTTGGAAGTGATCAGTATGGACCGAGCTTCTATGTCTACCAAGTGCATGATGATGCCAAGCATTGATAATGGATGCAAAGTATTAGAACTTCACCAAGTCAGTCTCCAGAACTTGAGTTTCTACACTTTAGATGACTTTGTAGTATTTGTATAAACTTATATTGTGGCCAACTTTTCAATTGTGCAATTGGATTGGTATATATGTAATGTATTGTATCACATCCAAAATAATTGAAGAGAAGTAATGTAATCATTAGAGAAGAGAAGAAGAGAAAATTAAAAAGGCTAAAATAGTATAAGGAGTAGCAAAGATTTATCTATCACAACAAGGTGATTTGTACTCTCAGAGGAATCTCACTCAACAAACATAGTTATAGATTAGAGCTCAAGTAATAATTCATCCTAATAGGTGGATTAGTCAAATCCTTTAATAAGGTAGACCTAATAGTCTCAGTAAATCTCTTTACCAAATGTAAACTTCATTGTATGTTTGTAAATCCTTTTACAGGGTGGACCTAGCAGTCCTTATTGCTCCTAATAGGGCAGATCATCAAAAGTGATTATTGTAAACCTTAACATGCCAATTTTATATTGTAGTACTAAATCTTGTGGGTATCATCCCCACCCCAATTTTAATTTCTATTTGAAAGGTTTCTGGGTCACCAAATCTTCTGTGTTAAAGTGTTGTGCATGCTTTCATGTTTTTAGTTTCTCATGCATACAGTTTGATCAAAATATATATGAAGGATTAATTTCTAATTAAGGATAACATTTTATTGGTTGCTGATTCACCCCTCCCCTGTTAGTAACTTAGCCTATCATAATATTTCTAACACAGTTAGAGGTAGAAGAGAGAAAAGGAACAAAGAAAAGTCAAGGAATGTCATAGTAGCTTGAGGAAAAACAAAATCATGTTAAAGATACTTGTTGAAAGTGCTACTTGCCAGTTTTGTAACTGTACTTTGAATTTTGATCAAAGCACAAAGAATGTTTGTAATGTAACTATGTGAAATATCTTTGTATTTTGTTTCCAATAAAATTTTGACATGTTTCCTTCCATCTAAATTTTGTTGCAATCTTTCCTATAAAAGGATTTCTAAGATGTGGAATGAGTGCCTAATGTCTTTACATTTTTAGTGTTTATGCTATTTTGTAGTCAGTCCAGTTAGTCTTTGTGTCAATATTTGTGTTGTATTCAATTTTTTTAATCTAGTAATATAATTAAATCTTGAACGATAGTTTATTATATCTTGATTTATTCTTGAGTTTATACTTGTGAATTTTCCTTAGGGCAAAATGACACCAAGATCAAGAAACTCAAGCACTAGCACAATATGGACCAATTATGGATGATCATAATAAAAATAATGAGAATGAATATCAGATGAATATACACTAGAAATGCATGTATATAAAGGCATCTAGAATGACTAGGAGTTAGAAAAGTGATAATCCTCACAACTAAGCATATGTCCACCAAGAGTGGATTATCCTCCATTGAGCACAAGATTTTGTTCAATGACGAGAGGATAAGTTTACATAGGTGTACCTCATAAAGAGATGTTTTATATGCCTTGTACTCAATTGGAGTACAAACAACTATGGTCACAACATGACAACTCAGATGATTATGCAAAATCCTATGCTGTAAAAAAAAAAACTCATATGACTACACATAGTCCTAGGTGTCTACATGAAAACTAATATACTAATGTATTAGCCTAAGTAAACTTAAGTAAAGTGTAATAATAATTAGTTATTTACACTAACATCCCCCCTTAAGTGCAACTTATGGGAATGCACTTAAGCTTACAAAAGCTATGATGAAAATGCATGATGGGTCCTAGCTACTAGGCCTATTAGGTACCCATGTACAAATGCAATGCTCTACATACAATGCAATCTCTCTAAAAATGGAGAAAGAGGAAAAACCATATCAGAAAATCCTCTGCCAAAAAGAGAGATAAGTACAATAAATAAGAGAAGAATCATGTGACCCCCCTGGTGAAAAATCCCACACCCCCAAGAGATCTCACAAACGAAGATACTTGACCTTAGTAAAGAGCTTGGTGAAGATATCTACAATCTAATTTTCTATATGAAAATACTACAATGCAATGACTTGCTCATAAATCAACTCTCTAATGTAGTGCATATGAACCTTAATGTGTTTTGTGTGTTGATGTTGCATTGGATGTTTTGAGATTTCAATGGTACTCTAATTATCACAATGTATGATTGTGAGTCTAGGTATCTCACAACCAAACTCCTCTAGAACATGCTATAACCAAATAGCTTTTGTAGCCACAGTAATAGCTCCTCAATACTCAACCTTTGTAGATGAAAGAACAATAATTTTCTTCTTTTTACTCTACCAAAAAATGGGGATTAAACAAAGATGAACCATGTATCCTGAAGTGAATTTTCAAGAATCAAGATCCCTTGCATTGTCCAAGTCTATATAATCTACTAACTATATTCCAATACTAGTTGCATAGCATATCCCATATGTATGTGTACCCTAGATATAACGTATTGAGATGCATCTGGCTACCTTCCAGTGAAGTTCATGTGGCTCTTGCATAAAGCAAGAACCATGCCAACTACAAAGGATATGTCAGGGTGTGTATGTGTCATGTAGATAAGAATTTCAACCAACTATCTGTTGGGACTCAAAATTGAAGCCTTGGTTTTGAGTACCATTTAAAAAAATCAAGTCCTATAAATGCCTCTTAAATGCATATGTACCCTGCTGTCCATTCGAGTCCTAAGAGATGTTCAATGTTTCTAACACCTTGTATTTAGTATGTATATGTGCTCCATGAAGATAAATGGTCATTTTGAGCCATTCCATGAAGTCCCATTTTGAGCAATGTCTAATTTTACATTTTTGCCTAAGTGTCAAGCAGTGATAGGAGGTTGTGTTTGTAATTGAATATCTGGCACCCATTAATGTTTCATGACTTGCCACTTTGGGAGTGTTTAGTGTCCATATTAGAGAACCTATGTTTCATATTTTGAGTTGTTTTCAATTTGTTTGACTACGTTTTGAATCCCTCAAAGTTGGTCATTTATTGTTGTTATGCTAATGTGAATTGTTTAAAATTCTAGAAGGCCCTATTTGACTTGTTATGGATTTGATCCAGTTGGCCAAAATGCAAAAATTCCTATGCATTGCATTCTAGAGTTAGATACTTGTTTTGTTTTTCAAATGCGATTCCAAACGCAATTTGTAACTTTTTACTAGTGTCAAGAAAGGCAAATTGGTCAGTACCCTTGTTTGTGATGTCATATCTCTGAATCCATGATAGGTAAGATCAAATGGATTGTACCATTATTTTGTTCTCTAAAATTTCTTTAAGTGTGCCATATTTCAAATTTTGATGAATCCATCTGCACACTTTCCCAAGTCAATTATGTAAGAATTTGGCTTAGGCCAAAATTCACCAAAGAACTAAAGAACTCAACACAAGAACACAGTTGTCCAAAATAGATAGAGTATGATCAGAATGACGATATTCATTCAATATGCCAGCTTGAGAGTACACTAGGAGTGCCTATATATAAAGGCCTCAGGAGAGCTTCTAGAATGCATAGAAGTCAGCAATATGATAAGTTAGACAACAAGGCACATGTCCACTAGATATGGGTTATCCTCCATTAAGAATGAGATTAAGTGCGATGATGTGAGGATAAACCTACAATGGTGTAGCATGCAAATTAGTGGTGTAGACAACATGTGCTAAATTAGGTGTGCGAATAGCTGTGTTGTCAACATGGAAACTTAGTGAATGGTGCAAACTCATGTGTTGTAGACACCATGTGCATAATTAGAGTTGTGTATATCAATGAGAGTACACAAAATCCTAAGTGTCTCACCTAAAATAATAATAAAATAATGCTAAATAATAAAATAATGCATTAACCTAAGTAAACTTAAGTAAGTTTAATAAGTAAATACTTATTTACACCAACACCCCCCCTTAAGTGCAACTTAAGGGAATTCCCTTAAGCTTACAAAATCTAGGATGCAATGCAGAATGGGTCCCAGCTACTAGGCCAAGTTAGGTACCCATGTACATAATGATATGAAATCTCTCATAAAGTGGGGAAAGAGGGAAAACCTCATGGGAAAAACCCTCCCCCAAAAAGAGAGATGAATAGGGATGCATGGATGGATGGAGTAATCAAGACCCCTCCCATTATGACATACATCCAGTATATACATAAGAGAATGATGAGAAGAGGAAGAGAGATAGGATAGTCTCTCCCCCCAAAGAAGAATGCCAAACAGTGAATGTTCCGATGAAGAAGTTGATCTGTCATGCCCAAAACTTGAAGGCAAAAACACACACACAATTTTTTTTTTGAAATAATAATTAAACATGCCCTAGGTTTGAAATGATTGATAATAGTTTTAGTACAGGTTCTTTACTTTACGTCTTAAGGTTATAAACATGAGGGCGATTATATTGTTAAGATTTTGAGACTTTTGTTACTAGATTGGTATCAATCTTAAGTTATGCCCTTTAAGAATTAAACCTATCAAAAGATATTAGAGATGTAAGTTACACTTAACTTTGACCAAAGGATAAAGGAAACAATCCAACATTTTCTATTGGTTTTAACATTTACATTAATTTACAATGATATGCAATCAAATTTACTTACATAACAATGTACATGAATTCAAGATTTCAAATTACTCGCAATATCAAATCAATCAAACCTTCATTAAAACTTATTTAAATTGCCAATTAATCAATAATTTTTAATCTACTTAATGGTTAAACAATTGGAGTACATTTACAATAAAACTAGCTAATTAGTATTTAAGCATAACTGAGTACAAAAGAAATATTAACAATTACAACCAATGTCCTTAATAAAAAATAAGATAACCTTAAACTTTATTTATTTAACTAATTATTCTTAACAATTTTAAATTCATTTTAAACTAACTAGATATATATATATATATATATATATATAAAGTAATAATATAATAAAGAAACTAAGATCAAAAATTAAATAACTAACTAATCTAAGACTAAACTTAAAGTTTAAGACTAACCTAACACTATCTCCTAATCTAACTACAACTAAACTACAACTCTTAACACTCTACATATCTAACAGCATTTAAATAAAACACAACTTAACAAAATTAATAAACTAACTACACATACTATTTACACACTAAAATAAAACTTAAATGAGAACTACCTACAACTAGCCCCCTATTCTAAGCCCCCTCCCTACACACCTACTAATTCTACCCACCCCCTAAGCCCACCCTACTCCTAGGCCTGCCTCACCCCACGGGGCCCTCACATCTCCAAGCCGCGCGCTGCCCGAGTCTGACTCGGCACGTACTGTCCCAGGCTTGAGTCTGGCCCAAGTGGGAGGTCAGCGCAACTCAAGGCTCGAGGTGGGACATAAGCAAGGGTCTGCTTGCTAGCGCTAAACCAAATGAAATTTAAATGCTTTTCCCAAACACCTGCGTCCATTACCAAAAGATGAGGGGGAGGGATGGGACAAGGGTCAGAATGACGTCATCCCATATGATGACCCAAAACTTGCAATCCACTCTTTTTCAAAGAAACCCTTTAAAAATATACATTTCTAAGGCTGACGCCCAAGGAGGAAAAGTTGGGCATTGATGACATAAATTTTTTATGGTAAGAAAGGGTATTAAGAATATTAAAGTTATAAAGGTTAATTAACTTATGCATTGTATTAGATATCCTTAATATATATATATATATATATATATATATATTGTTTTACTTCTAATTTTAAACACTAATAGATTCTTAGAATATTCTCTGTTGCAAACCAAAGATTATCACATTCTCTCATACAAACTCCAGCATCCTGTAGGTGGATTATTTGATAATTTGTCTACTCTCTCTTGAAACTCAATGTATATTTTTCTTTTGCAATTATATTACCACAATAGGTGTATGCATTTTCTTATGAATTTCTAATTCATTATTTCCATGAATCCTCAAATGGCCATGCATTTCAATGAAACCACATTACATGAAATAACCATCTACGTTTTCATTTAACTATCTAATAAAACTGATGGATCAACATAATGACTAAACTAGTCATAAGGCATTTGAGACAATAAGAGAGATCAAAATGATAATGCTCCATTCCTTTTGAAAGGAGTATCAAAATACACAAAGTTATTTCTCTATCATGTTTTCAATTGTAGCTTGGATATCTTGACATAATTCTTCCTACATGTTCTTGCAAATTTATTTTCAACACAATCAACCATGAACTAAATCATTTCACACTTGATAAAGACATCATACATTTACATGGATTAGTAATATCTCTCACTACCGTCCATATGAATAGAGGCATCACCATACATCACAAATTTAATCATACATAATTTGAACATCATTGTTGCATCCTATCTTTGATACACATTCATATGACAACATAGAATACGAAAATTTTAAGAGAAGTAAATTTACTCAATCACTTATCTTATTATCAACCTGATTCAAGGCTCAGTCAGGAAAGAATCAGGAAGAAAACCCGGCTTCGTTGCCATATATAATAAGGTTTAAACAATACAATTTACAATAGGATCTCAATCCCAATTTTCAATAATTTTATCAAATTTTCTTCATGATCCAAATCAAGGAGTTTGTAATGTCTTCTAAATCTCATTTCAAGAACCGTGGAGGAAACCAATAACTGATCAGGTGACAAGCAAGCAGAACCAAAAGAACATCAAGCATGCATAGTCATACATGGTTTACACAATAAGATTCACAGTGAATCAAGACTAGGGAGAGGTGGATTCTTCCAACTAGAGAAGTCAAGCACAACACCAATTCAAATGCCCAATCGGGGCCAATAACCAAGAACTTCCGTTCTTCCATTTAAACTTGCCATACTCATACCAGGTTTGTGCTGATGGGTAGGGGCCCATAACACCCTACCCTTTATCCCTCTTCTCATCCTGAGAAGAGACTCTACACAGGTTGGAGTCCAACTAAGTAGACCTCTCCCAAAATTGGTCACTTCTGCCCTCTCCTAGGGTGAGTAATACCAAAACACCCAAGCAAGGAAACTCAAAATTGAAAACATAAACAAGAAAGGAAAACAACCAAAAGAAACAAGGTTTACAAATCTTCCCAACATACCCACAACCATACAACAGTAAAACAACAACAAGGTAACAAGAACATGAAACAAAACACAAAAACTGAATAAGGGAGATGGGAGTTTCCTACCTTCTCAAAGAGGTAATGGCAATGAAAAAATTTGAGTAGAGTATCCCTCTTTCCTTCAAGCTTCAAGAAGTCTTCTCTAAATGTAGAGATTGGGTAACCCAACCACTAGACCAAGGAAGGCCTCTAAATAAGCCTCCAACTCAACCACCCAAAAGGAGCAATAACTATTTCCACCCACTAGCCACACTAGAAACTCCTAACTCAAACTACACCTTGGTTAAACCCTAGAAGGAGGTGGGGTAAGAAAAATCATGACAACCACTTGCAATTTTCGCACAAAGGCAAAAAGGGACTTTTTGAGTGCCCTCAAAAGTCAAAGCTAGGGTCTTAGGGGTTGGAAAAGACCCCTAACCCATACCCATACCCTTAGGTTAGAATAAAAACATGTTTTAAAGCCTTAGGGAAGAGGTTAGAGTCAACTAAAAATCTAGAGATAAAATAGGTCTATCTAACAACTCTAACTTGCAATCTAGCCCTAAGTCAAATTAGGGATGACTAACCCTCATTAAGAATCTAATAGAAAATTGACACTAACTTGAAACCAAAGGTTAAACAATTAACCCTAACCAGCATACTGAAGCACATAACATTTTACGAGTGTCAAGCGACACTGAAAGAACATAATTACGAACAATAGGGTTTCCAAATTTTAGCACATGGAGATTAGTTTTGTTCCTCCGTAGGGTTTCTCGGCTAAATATCTACACACTCATTGCACACATCAGTAGTCCTAAAATTCACATGTATATAAACGTATATGTATCAAAAATTTTCATAAATTAAAACATGCATCAAATAAGAGTTTCTTCATCCTACATAATTCTTAACCATTGAAATATCTTAAATCAAATCTCAATTTTACTGATTTCGTCAACATACATATACATGATCTTTAAATGACAATCATCAAATATATCTAGAAATAACATCACACAACATGAAATAATAAAATATGTTCTAAGCATCAGATAATGTCTCGACATCTCGAGTCGCGGATAACAAAAATAAGAGTAATGTATCACTATGCTATGATGGGTCGGGGCGAGGCCTTACATGATCCAAGACTGTAGAATGGTGTTCCTCCCCTTAGGAAGAAACAATTCCAAGGGTATAACTGAAACACTTCCATTGTGCATGGAAAGAATCCCATGGATAAGTCATGTCTTTGAAACCTACTCAACTGGCTGAAGAACTTGTCTTAAAGAACTATCTATCTCTACAACTAATGAAGAACCCTGTTGCAATTATTGATCATAAGTATCCACAATCACTTCAACCTGTGAGGATTGATCATGTAGAGAATGAAAAAGAGAGTTTGATGGAGCCCTCATGAAAACTAAAGAAGGTACTTCTACATCAAGAAGAAGAGGCAGATCATCAATATTGTCCCCCAAATTTGTCACTGAATCTGTACCTAGAAGACTAGATGTACCCTGCTGATTGAGATTGATCATTGTGGTTATGTATGCATGAGGATTGAATTGATGAAGTGACCTCTCATTGTAACTATTGATAGAACTCCATGTGTCTAAATCTGTTGAAGCACTATCATTGAAATCACTATCAGTTTCCACACTATTTGATGTGCAAAGAGGAGTAGAGGACAAGCTGGGAGAACTTTCCTCAAAGTGTACATCCTTCTCCACAAAAATCTAATGTGTCTCTTGATCTAGAAGTTTGTATGCCTTTACACCATCTTCATAACCAATGAAAGTACAAGGTTGAGGTGACTGTGCCTTGCAAATCCTGGAAGATTTCTTTGCCCATGCAGGACAATCGAAGACTCTGAAGTGTGTCACAATAGGTTTTCTACCACACCATGCCTCAAAAGGAGTTTTTCCATCTAAGGCTAGATGAGGAGAACAATAAAGAATGTGAGTGGCACTTGAGATTGCTTCATCTTCTAATGATGGATTGAGAGACTTGGCTTGTATCATGCAACTTGCCATAGAATTAAGAGTTCAAATCCTTAAAGCTGCAACATCTATCTTATGTGGACTGAATGCTAGTGGAGTCTGAAGATCAATTCCCTTGAGTTTGCAAAAGTTCATAAGTCTTTTATTCACATACATGCTTCCATTATCCATTTAGAGAACTTTGATGGCCTTTCTGGATTTCTATTCTACATGAGTCTTGAAGTCTAGAAACTTGTCCAACACTTCATTCTTATTATGTAGAAAGTAGACCCAAGTGAACCTTGAAAAGTCATTGTAATGGATATGGACTTATAGCTGTGATACCACTGTAATGGACTTATAGCTCTGATACCACTATAATGGACACCCAGGAATGCCCAAAAGCTGAACCAAGGTTGAAATTATATTAATTCTAAAAATGCTACAATCAAGTACAAAGAGATGTATTCCAAAGGCCAAACCCTAAGGGAATGATGTCTAGAATGTTACAAGAGAGGATGAAAATCCTCTAATGCCAAGAAAGAAAACTCTTATAAAATGCAATTCACAATCATCCGATACAATAATCCCATGCTCAAAAATGAGAATTTTAGCCCTATTTATCCTTTTCTTCATCCTTCTAGAAGGAACTAAAACATTAATTAATTGCAAGAGCTAGAAGCTTCCTCCTTCCAATCATTAATGCATTCTCTAGAAATCCATCCCTAGCAATAACTAATTAAATCACGAGAGGCTTCTGTCCTTCCAATAATCAATACATACCCTAGAAACTATTAATACAAAGTCACCTTTTAATTTTAATCGAATGACTTTAATTTTCTTATCCTCCACTTAGACTTTGGAGAACGTGAACGCTAAAACATGGGATCATTACAAATCCGCCCTCCTTGAAATTTCTTGTCCTCAAGCAATTAAGTAACATAATGAACTCCAACCTCCACCTAGATCCCAATTGAAGTAATGTGTGATATCCATATGGACATTAAACAAACTACAAATGAACATCATTAAGATCAACCACATGTCTTGCAAATTAGCTCCCAAAACTTGTTCTGATGAAGTATAAGTCTGAATGTCACCAGAAGGCGGCTCCATAGAAGAGCTATGAAACCTCTTCCTCCCAACTACTGCAACACAAAATTGAATATTTTTAGATGGTGAAAACTGAGCCCAACTCTGCTCAGGTGAATGATCAACATTAGCCTCAAACATCAGATTGTCATAAGACAATGTTGTATCCATGTTGAACATAGTACTATCCCAAGAGTGAACATTAACACTTTGTTGATCGATAGTATAATATGACTTTGTCACTATATTGCTCACCTAATTAGCAATAACAAGTGTACTATCATCAGAGCACACATCTACAATCGTATGCTTACTGCCAAACTCCTCGTTGGATGGTTCAATTAACACAGAAGTGGCTGTTGATATGATAGTATCCTCGCATTCTCCTAATCCCATTATTGTTGCATCGCTATCCTCTGACAAAGCTTCATATGTGGACTCCTGACTATCACCAACAACATAGCCCGGTGGTGTCTTGATCCCATCTGAAGAATCAACTACCTTCTGCTCTGGAGCAACATACAAATCGTTAATGTTGATGCCCATCTGTCTGGCCATAAGCTGCAACATCACATCCATTCACCTATTTAGCTCCTATTGCATACGTTGCCCCTTCTCTAATGTACCCAATAACTCTCTAAACATCACATCTTGATCTGGGCTAATATACATCTTTATCCGACTATCTATATGATCTCCACAAGATGGCAGGACTTATAGCTCTGATACCACTATAATGGATACCCTAGAAACAACTCTGATACCACTGTAACGGACACCCAGGAATGCCCAAAAGCTGAACCAAGTTTGAAATTATATTAATTCTAAAAATGCTACAATCAAGTACAAAGAGATGTATTCCAAAGGCCAAACCCTAAGGGAATGACGTCTAGAATGTTACAAGAGAGGATGAACATCCTCTAATGCCAAGAAAGATATGTGATTCACACATCCAAACTCTTATCAAATGCAATTCACGATCATTCGATACAATAATCCCATGCTCAACAATGAGACTTTCAGCCCTATTTATCCTTGTCTTCATCTTTCTAGAAGGAACTAAAACATTAATTAATTGCAAGAGCTAGATGCTTCCTCCTTCCAATAATTAATGCATTCTCTAGAAATCCCTCCTTAGCAATAATTAATTAAATCACGAGGCTTCTGTCCTTCCAATAATTAGTACATACCCTAGAAAATATTAATACAAAGTCACCTTTTAATTTTAATTGAATGACTTTAATTTTATTATCCTCCACTTAGACTTTGGAGAATGTGAAGGCTAAAACATGGGATCATTACAGTCATCAAGAAAGACAAGTATGTAGCAACCCTGTTTGAATGCAATAGGACTTGCTAATACCATGTGAACCATTTGTAGAACACCTGATGCTCTTGAAGACTTCCCTCTTTGTAACTTCCCCTCTAGATGCACATCCATTGAATCTGTTGAACATTCACCCTCAAAAAAGTTGATTTGAGGTAGACCTTTGACCATTTGGTTTGTGCAAAGTTGCTGAAGATAGCAAAAGTCAAGATGACCACACCACTCATGCCAAAATTGCATATTTGAATTTTATTGTGATAACAAGGTATTTGAAGAAGACTTGGGCACAAAATGAGAGAAAGAGTACAACCTTTTGTCATGATTCACTTTCCCCACTGCAACCAATGAGTTGTATTTAAGATTGTGCACTTTTACTGAGTTTGGAAGGAACTCAACTCTATGTCCATCTCCAAGTTGAGTGATTTGGTAGATTGATAGGAGATTCAAACTTAGGTTTGGTACATCGAGAACATCTTGAAACTCTCCATATTCCTTCTCCATGTTTCCTTTCCCTTCAACTTCCATTTTTCTATCATCTCCCATGAAGATGTGTGGTACCTTTGAGTGATTCATGGAAGAAAAATCCTCCTTTGAAGAACCCATGTGACATGAAGTACCTGAGTCAAATATCCATTCCTTTGAAGAGTTTGCATTTGCAATGAATGCTAGCCCTTTGCCCTTTGAATCTGAAGAAGGCCCTTTTTCCTTGTAAGCATTAGGCAATGGAACATTATGTTTCTTCATGATGTTGGTCAACTCATCAATCTTCTCTAGATAAACCTCGTGCTCTTCATGACCCAATTTATTGCAATAGACACACTTATTCTTCTCCTTATTGTTGTCCCCCTTCTTTTTGGAATTTGAGGACTTGCCTTGCTGATTGGATTGTGGTGTTGTCTTTTCTGCATCCTCTGATTTGTTCTTCCATTTCTTCTTACCCTTTCCTTTATTTGAAGACTATCCAACCAAAATTTGAGAACCCTCATTTTTGGCCACCAATGCTTTAAATTGAGGTGATTTGAGAATCCCCATTGATTTCGACTTCTTTTCTTCAATATCCAACAGTTTAGCATATTCATCAAAAGTGACTTTCTTTTAGGTAGACCCTAAGGTAGTCTTTGAGGTGTTAAAAGAAGATACAAATGTGGAATATTTTGATGGTAGCTTGTTATGGATGAGATAGATCAATGTGTCATCTTTGATAGAACTCCCACAATCAGTAAGCTTTGTCCTTAGTTCATTCACCTTGATGATGAAATCTTGTATCGTGTCATATGACTTAGGATCTAAGGAGACAAGCTCATCTTCAATTTTGAAAATATCCTCTTTAGATACTTTACCATATAGGCTTTCAAGGGTATCCCAAGCTTCCTTGGATGTAGAACACTTCTTGATTTGGTACATGATCTTATCATCTACCCCAAAACATATATCACCTAGGGCTTTCCTATCCATTGCTATGCAAGCTAAAATATCACTTTCTAATGCCTTATTACCTGTTGGTTTAAGAAGAGTACCATCTACATATTGTGAAATTCTATTATGCATTAAGTGATACCACATTTTGATTGACCACATAACATAGTTATGAGGAGTTAATTAAGGAAACTTAAAGTTCCTCATAATGCAGAAAATGAAAGAAAAGTGTAGAAAAGAGAGAACGCAACACCAATAACACCCCCCCTTTTCAATAAATTAGGAAATCCCCTCAAAATAGATGCTTTGGGCACTTTATTAGTAGTGCAATTACAATGGGAAACTTGCCAATTTTGGCCTTTGTGGACTATTGATTTTGCTTGTTACAACCTCTTATTGGAGTACAAACCCAAAACTTTACAAAGTGCTACAATTCTGAAGCATTACAAAGTAAAGAAAGACCCTATTGCTGAAAGTGACACTTTTTTCCACACAACCCTATAATTTTTCTAATGCACTTTCAAACAAAATGGAACCTATTTTTGATTCCAGATGTGCCCGTACGGAGCGTTTGAAGTTGCAAAATGCAGGATAATGCAGGTATAGTCATCAAAAACACAATTTTTGAACAATTCATGCATGAAAACCAAAAAATAGCTGCACCACTAGAAAATTTGGAAAATTCTACCCAATTTCAAAAAAAATTGCACCTAATTTGGAGCCCAGATGTTTGAGTTATGGACTCTTGAAGTCGAACTGCAAAAACCAAAATCAATTTGGAGAGGGGTTGCATCAACGAATGATGGGGTTAAATTTGATAGTCATATAGTCATCATAGTAGTTGTAATTTACCTTGGAATTATGGTTAGATGACTATCAAATTAAAGCTAGCAAACTGGATGATGTCAGGAAAAATTTTGGGCTCCTGTTGACGTGGCAGATGATGTGTCACACCATACCGTATAGACTATACAGAATCATACAGACTGGAATGACATCTTTGGGTATAGTGTATGGTAGATGCATTGGCAATGCTGACTTAGTGTTGACTCAAATTGATGTTAGTTGACTAAGTGGTACAGTCACCTACAGATGATGTGGGCTATCAGGCTTGTGGGCATGCCACGTGTCGCTAGTAGTTGTCCGTGTGTTTGACGCTATTAGACATGGCGAGCATACTAGTTTAGGTACAGTGACTGTGATGTGTGCTAGATATTATTAACTATGCACTGAATTCCTTTGATGCCACGAAATATACCCTGGGCGGGGGTCCTTATGCTAGAGTTTTTGTTTCGCAGTCACTGGAGATATGTGGATTAATCCCACATGCATAGCATGGGGGAGGTCAGTGCTTTTTAAATTAAACCCTGTGTAGATGTAGTAACAAAGGTCGTCGAGTAAGGCTTGGGCTACAAAAAATTTTGGTCGGGGTACTTTGCCAGATTTATTACGGCCGGTCCACTGGGTTGGCTGTTGGACTTGTATTGTTTGGCCAGTATTTGCAAGATTCCATAGAGGTGTACGGCCATGGAATTATTAAAGCCAAAAATTAAATAAAGAACCCTGCAAAATAATCAAATAATCAACCAAATACAGAGTCGAGCCAAGGTTTCACTGCTCAGTTCGGGATTTATTTTTCTCTACTGTGCAACTAGTCAAAAATAAAATTAAAAAAAAATCCAAAAAAAGAAAAGAATTTAGATCCAAAAAATTAATAATTAGATCAATAAAATGACCATACCCGAACTACAAATTGGGGCCTCTAGGTTTTGATTTGTAAATTTTTTTTGCCTCACGATCAACTTTCACCTAACATAGGCAAATTTATAGTCGATCTTTACTGAATTGATGCTTTGGATGTAACAATGGGGTCAGATCTGGCTCTAGATGCTCTCAATTTCTATAGATCCTCCGGATTCATGTTGAGGTGCTAAAGCATGAACGGTCTCGAATGGCTATGTGTAGAGAATCTCCCTCAGAGCTCTGATACCATGTAAGAATTTGGCTTAGGCCAGAATTCACCCAAGAACTAAAGAACTCAACATAAGCACATAGTAGACCAAAATAGATAGAGTATGATCAGAATGATGATATTCATTCAATATGCTAGCTTGAGAGTACACTAGGAGTGCCTATATATAAAGGCCTCAGGAGAGCTTCTAGAATGCATAGAAGTCAGCAACATGATAAGTCATACAACTAGGCACATGTCCACCAGATATGGGTTATCCTCTGTTAAGCACGAGATTAAGTGCGATGATGTGAGGATAAGCCTACAATGGTGTAGCACGCAAATCAGTGGTGTAGACAACATGTGTTAAATTAGGAGTGTGGATAATTGTGTTATCTACATGACAACTCAATGAATGATGCAAACTTCTGTGTTGTAGACACCATGTGCATAATTATGTCATGCCCTAAATTTGCAGAGCAAAATACAACAATTTTTAGAAAATAAAATAAAAATAAATAATTAATTAATTAATTTATATATTTATCACGAGACATTTTATAAAAGAACTTACTCACAAAACATTAATCAACTCTAATTTGAATTGGTCTACATATTACTCATAACAATTAATTTGTTCACATTATATATCTAATGATGATGGATGTTTTTTGTTTTTCTCCCTATAATCCAAATATTTTCTTTTCTTGTGTCCTAACTAACATACTACTTCCAATGTCATACTTTATTCTTATCTATAAATCATATTACACATTACTTATAGTATGTTATGTTTATTGATCATAGTTCACGAAGAACTTTATTATCGCAACTTAACATCATATACATATATTGAAATATTAATTAACATACATCAAGTATTAAGTTACTTATACTAGGTTTAAACATTATTACCTAATAAACATTGAAGTTTATTACTAACCCATCACTAAGTTCTAACATATAGTAGTATTCTAAGTTCCAAACATTTCTAATTTGTATAAAAGGCTATCACTTGAGTTCAATGTGACTCCATCCCTAAACATTTGTACTTAAAATCTAAACAATTCCATTCTAATTATAATTCCCTTATTTCTCTTTTTCTTAAAATGAACTATTCCTACCACTTTAATTCTATAATACACCCCAAGCCCCATTTACTTATCATATAAATACACCCATACCAAAATAACCCCTAAACCCTTCAACTTTATCCTAACACCCACAATAACCAAATAAAAAAATTACACTAACCAACCTCTAAAACTTACATCTACCCAAGTGTAGTGCCTAGTTCTTCTTCCAAGGCTTCCCCACCTGACCCCTTACGCTTTCCTTTTCCTAAGGTCTGCATGTCCCAAAGCACCTATTCTGCTTAGAATGGCGTACTTCATTTTTCAGGGATGGGACGCCCAAAGTTTGGTCAAAGAGGATTTTTTGTTTGTTTTTTTTTAAATATGCACTTCATGGATTGGTGGCCAAGTCCCTATAAGGACACACTTTTCTTGCCTCGAAATGGGAAAAGCTTGGGAAAGGGGGATCTGATTTCATGGTAGAATCCCTTCCCCCCCCTAGTTCTAAGCACCTAGTTTTCTAGGTGGATTTATAGTTAAAGTATATTATTACTAATATTTTTATGTGTTCATTTGCAGTGGTTGATGGGAATGTCTTATAGGATACCCCTAGTTTAACAAGGTAGGTGTCAATTTTCTTTTTTTTTAAACCAATCATAGTCTGATTCATAATCATATACTCTTATATTATTCTTTTCTTTTTTCTAACAAGATGACATGATGATCACGTGATCCAAAAAGGGTCCTTTCTCATACACAATTTCAAGCACTAGACCTTTGTTATTGTTGAGTCTTACTTGATGTATTACTTTATTAATACTTTAAACACATAATTCCTAGTATATTCTCTTGAATTAAATAATGGTCTATAATGTAGGAGGGATTTATTTTCCTTTCCCATACATTTTCCAGAGAGGAAAATGCAATCCTACAGCAACATGTCTTATAGATTTGTATTATGTGTTTTCTCTTACAAACATACTTCATTCCATCTTATCATGAAATTAAGTTGATGATTCATCTACTTAGAATTGTATTAAGCTTGAAAACTAAAGGAAGTGATATCCATGCATGTAACATGAGCTATCAACGTAGCTATTCCTTCCAATTTATTGGGTGCACAAAGAATTGTAAGAAATCAACTAAGTTATAATTTGTACAATTACAACCAATGGTATTCCTTCACATAACATCTATTGAGTATTACTATCAATTAGTCATCTACAAATACCACAAGGAGAAAGATTTCATACAAATTTCCTTCATAACATATCAAATTGAACATGGAAAATTTCCTATAAGTAACAATCATTTATGCAACCTTTTTGTCTTGAATAGATCATCTCATATTTACAACACTCAACCTTAACATAACATTCCACTAAATAATATGCAAGCAAGACAAGAGAATGGATTTTAATGCAACTTTCATCAAAATTCCACAATGAATTCTTTCATATTAGTAAAGTATATACCTTCCCTAAACTTTTCTTTCACATTTCAAATGGTTACAATGATGCCAATGCAAATCTACAACTCATACTAATGCTTTCATAACACATAAAACTTCATATGATCATTAATTTACAAGAACATATGTACACACTTCTCAAATCCTTCCCCCTTCATATTCAAATGATAACAATAACACAATCCCTTTACTTCACATAGAGGCAACACAAGAGACTTTCCAAAATCATGAGCATGAAGAAAGATGAACATTGAGCCTCCTTTACACATTTGGATCTTCTTCATTTGACTAGGGTGAAACCCTAATACTTCATGGCATGCATCTTCACAAGACCTGCACATAACACACACAAATAGGAACCATGGAGGCTCACCTCCCAACCTAGGCTTCTATGAGGCCACCCACTAATCAGAGGAAACAAGAACCAAATAGGTTACACACATACTTCACTATAATTTGCATGAAAATACAACACCAAAATACACTCAACACCCTCCCACGGATTGTATAGTGATTCTCCATTGGAATCATAAAACATTGGGTGAAGGTGGGCTCTTCAAAAAGGAGATATTATAATAACATAAATAACATAATGCCATTGTATTTTGCCTCTCAAGGCCACCATAATCATAAACAACATATTGCCATTGCATTTGCCTCTCAAGGCCTTCAAAATGATCATCTCCTCCTCATTCACCAAAACCTCCTTGTACCTCCCAAAACAACAAGATTTATGGCTATAATGGAGTCCATACTCCATAGTATAAAAAAACTCTCATCACGAGGTAATTCTCTCAACTGCAATGTCAAGCCCAACTTATGCCCTTCACCCCATACTTCTCTTCCCTCTCAAGGGTGAGTGAAGCCTTCACATCCATAAGCACATTCAAAACTTACATTAAAACAAGAAATAAAAGAGAAGAAACAAGCAAAGCAAAAACCAAAAATAAATCTCCAAGATCACAAGAAACATTCACCACTCCACAACACAATGACAAAGTCCATCACACAAGATTTACAATGCAATGCATGCACCCTTTATAACTCTTTACACTTGAAGATTTACTTATCCATGCTAAAGGAAAGAAATGAAAAGAAACATGTTTGAGTCACCAACCTTGGTCTAAGAAGGAGTAAGGATAGTTGTAGTAGAGCTCCCTTCATCTCCCTCCAAAACTTAGCTATCTCTAAAATTAGAGAGTGGGTGAACAACCCACTGGTTTGTTACCCCTCCACTAAAAAGACTCCCCACTACCCCTTTTTTAGTAGAAACATCAAGCCTCCCTTTTCTTACATTTTTGTTCCTCAAAAATAAGAAGGTTGACCAAGTTGGATGGTGAGGGTACTCTCACGGGGAAACTCAAAATTTCGAATTGGTTCAAGATGACTTTGTTTAAGGGGTTCCCTAAGTTAGGAAATCACTAAAATAGTGGAATTTAGGCACCTAACATGTCATACTACCATTTGGGTGGCTTTTTATCAATAAAATAACACTTTAGGATCCCATTTAGGTCCCCTAAAATCCCTAACAAGTCTGAGTCCGAAAATCAACATGATGCTGACCCATCCGTACACTATCTCCCAAGTGGGTGTACTTAAACATTAATTGGAAGGGAAGAAAAGGACCAAGATTAAGTGACTTTGTGATCAACACTCTAGGTGACATGTCACTAATACATAGACAATACAAGTGTCAAGTGACACATAAAAATACATCACACTTTACCTTGGCATGCCTTTAATGCATCTAAAATATGATTAAACATATTCACAAGAAAACAACCATACAATTATGAAGAAAAATACTTTCACAATGAGGCTTTTGAATCTTCCAAAGATTCACCTTGGTTAAACTGTATTCACAAGGTTTGGAACTTGTTTCCCCCAAGAATTTCCATGGTTCCACTTTCATGCACACTTAGCTCAATGTTAGTAGTCCAATGAAATAATATAGGAATACATGCAGACAAGTGCAGAGTAATCCAACATCACTTAATCCACATTAATTTATTCAGTTAACTTCCATCTAATTATTTCCATAAAATATTCAAAACATTTCAATATTGAAATATGTGTATCAACATTTATCTTTCTTATCATAATGAAATTACCATTTTAAACACTATCACAATACTTGTTTATCATAACCATGAACACTAAAGTCATATCTATTAAATCATTTAAGCAAATAAATGGATCCTAGTATATGTATTTAAATGGAAATCACTAATATGCAGACTTGTTAACTAATATGATTTCAATTAGGTTTAAAATAATGACATTCCTAGCAATATCCCTTCATCACATTATGAGGGGTTTGTGTGTGAGTTTCTAGGGTTAATTCCTTAGACTGTTAGAATGTTTCCATAATTATGTCATCATAATATAAAACCAATTTATGAATGTAACCATATGTATTTTTTTCCTCGTTATCAAATTAAATTTATCTTCATATGATAATCCTTCATCTTATAAAGCATCATAATCGAATTAATGTTTATCTATAAACCATCATAATCAAATTAACGTTTTGCATCGCATCAAAATCTAATAGTATCAGGTCATACAATTGTATCCATATGTGAGTTGGATTCATTTGCATATCTAAATCTATCCTTTGGCACCAAATTTCATTTGAACATTACAATTTGACATTCAAGTATTTATGTAATTCAATTTCTATTAAAGCAATTGAAATAGCTTTGAACATGAAATGGAATCATTAAATATAACAATTAGGTTCTAATAAGTGCGAATCATCAAAATGTTGATATTAAAATGACATAACCCTATAGTCTCAAAACTATATCAAAACATCAAATTAAAAGTACCACGATGCAATTATGTCATCTATACTATGGTGGATTGGGTGAGGCCTCACAAATTAGAGTTGCATACATCAATGAGAGTACACAAACTCCTGAGTATCTCACCTAAAATAATAATTAAATAATGAAAAATAATTAAATAATGCATTAAACTAAGTAAAATTAAGTAAGTGTAATAAGTAAATACTTATTTACACCAACAAATTCCAATTGCAAAAAATGCTTGTCTGTCAGTGTTACTAGTCTTGCAAATCCGAGTAGCCCACTTTAACCACTCACTATTCATGTCCTGTTATTTTTCATGAGCCTTAGTGCTAGATTTATGTTGTCCTCATGAAAGTAAACTAATGCCCTAGTTTTTGTGCCCCCAATTATCTATTTACCCAGTTCTTAAAGCCAAATTCGAATGCAAATTATGGTTTTCTGACATGTTTTCTTGTAGGTAGTTCTAAAAGTGAAAATTTGGTAGTCAATATGTTTTGACAGGGAATTCATCATGAGATGAGATTTGAAATGGTAAGAGTATGTGGAATAGAGACTTAATATGTCTATTTTTAGAGCTCGATCAAATTTTTTGGTTAGTATTAAAAGTTGATCAAAGGACCTTCTAGCATTAAATTGATAATTTGTAGATCAATGATAAAATGAGTTTTAATGGATGATTCAATGATTGAATGGTTCTCAATCAATGTCCAATTTTCATCAGATCAATTTGGGATGTCAGGTGTTTTAGAACAATTTTTTTTTAGTCAAACCCATTTAGGGAGCTGACTAATTTTACTAGGTTGATTTTCATTGGTCTTGAAAGCAATAGGGTAAAAACTTTTACTCATAATGATTCACTGATATGACACACTTGTGTTTAAAGACCAAATGGGTTAAAAAATGAACATACATATTGTTTTCTAATCAAGTTGATATTTGACCTATATGCTTCCATATAATGAAAGCATTGGAGATAATGTTCTAAATAGAAACAATGTGTTATCAAGAAAAAGTGGAGTAATATTTGAAGGTTGTTTTTAATGTGATAACAAAATATATGCATATTAGTGGTCTAAGTTATAAAAGGTATGCAAGATTGCATTAGTGGTGATAAGTAAACATTTTTATTGGACGTTTTCCTTTTGAGCCATCTATATTATTTTTCTACAATTTTATGGGATTTCACAAGCATAATTAGAGCATTGGCTAAATAGATCATTCCCTATGGATGGCCATTTAAAGCATACATTCACATGTATGTTACATTAAAAAGGGGCAAGAAGCCTTTATTGTAACTTGTAAGCATATGTGTCATTAGAAGATTGTCCATTGATGTGGATAACTCTTAACAAAATGTCCTCTACCATGTTGGCACTCATTCATCCAAAGTCATGGAAACAAATGATTCTGCAAGAGCTGCTTGGGTATGATTTATGACCTATTTTGTTTGAAACTAGCATGTGTATTAGTGATTCTTTCCCCAATATCTATTAGTGTCAGGCTACTCTCCTACTTTGAAGTGATCACTTCTCAAATAAGTCACAATCTTGTTAAAAGAAAAGGTAGTGTAGCAGAACCCTGCCAGCCCCATGGAGCATCACATAGGTAAATGTAACTTTCAACATAGATGTCAAAAACATCTTGAACATGTCAACATAGGACAAGGTGGTAGGAGTGAAGATTTAAATTACCATCAACAATCAAAAGGAGGCACGCTATAGAAAATGGAGCTCCACACAAGAAACATAAAGCCAAAACTTGTAAATGGAAAAAGAAACCTACTATTTGATGCAAAGAAAGTTGATTTGTAAGAAAATTGAAGAAGGAAAGAAATTGTCCACAACACCAACCCTAGAGGAAAATTAGTGTAGGAAAATGTACCAAAGGCAAAGTTGGAGATGGACTCAATTTTGGAGGATGTAAAGATTGATGGAGAAAGATGAGGATCCCCATTTAAAACTCACATAAGCAATGCATTAGAATCCAAGTCAGATGAAATGTTCTCATTTTTGGTGCCTTCTTGGTGTTTCTTTCTTTTAGAGGTTGACTACTCGATTCTCTTTCAAGCTATGGTTGGTTTTTCTCAAAGATGAAGTGCAAAGATCCATAGTAAGATTAAAGGAGGACACGATAGAATGTAGTCCCACACCAAAGTAAAAAGGCAGAAATTCAAAGGAGTTGCCCACATTTGAGAAGTAGATCCATGAGTAGAGTTTTCCACTGCAAGACAAAGGGGCAGCAAAATGAAACAATAAAGAGATCTACATAGAAGGGCAAGGATTTGTAGACAATGCCCACATTGGAATGCGACAAGGAAGGCTCATGGCCTACAAAAGCCCCATGACATTAGGTATGGGGGAGCTATTTGGAGCAGCTATTTGTAGCAGGAGGCATGTTGAGGAAGGAAGCCACTTGGAAGGAAAAGCCTACGACTTGAGAGGAGGAGCAAGGATGGTTGGGTAGATCTAAAATTTTCATGGAGAATGAACCAGAAGTTGGTAATTGAGTCATGATTTCTCTTTTAAATAAAAGTCAAGACCTATAAATTCAACATGGATCTGAGTCTGAGAAAAAGGAAACTCATGCAGAGAAGTAGAAAGAAAACAATGTTAAATGATAAATCCCATATTGAGCAGGTAGGGATACTTTTTAATTTCTAAATACTATTTTGTACAATGTGTTTGTTGTATCAAAGACATCACCTTTTAAAAGGAAAAAAAGCTTGCAAGGAGGGGCCCACCTTGGCCAGTGGACAACGAAGTCAAATAAATTTTGACCAAGTACAGAGTAGAAGAGTTGCTGAAAAATGTTGAAGATTTTGATGGTTGCCATGTTGCCACTAGAAAATGAGAGGTTTCGCTGGTAAGTGACATGGCGACCTCCCAAAAAAGTAGAAATATTGGTGCATGTCATTGGACCCAATGGTAGTGGTGAGGATGAATCCAAATTTGACAAGTGGCAGCATGTGGTGAATCAAATAGTGACATGCTGGTCTAAAATAAGAAGGCACCAAATCATGTCACGTGTCAGATCCGATGGTAGTTGCTATGTCACCAAGGCAACGTTGTAAGAAAATTAACCATGTGACATGGTGACCAACCAACTAGTGATGATGTGGCATGGTGATGTGGTGAAATAGAGGAAAAATGAGATGATGATATGTGGCAGGGTGGTCAACAAGGTTTGACCCAAATTGAAAAGTCGGGGAAATTTCAAACAATGTTTAAAAAATTAATTTTTTAATGTCTTTCAAAGAAAAGCATGTGCAGGTCAAATTTTTAAATAAATTTGAAGTTATATCCTATAGTGCAGACTTTAGGAAAGATTTAAAATTTGCAATAATCGAGTTCCAAAGCCTTCCAAGAGCTAATTTTTCAAACTAAGATTCTAGGAGTTCCTGATAAGCGAATATAAGTATATTATATATCACCAGAACTGGGAGAAGACAAACTTTTTGATTCTGGAGTTTATTTTTTCACAAGAAGTCACTGGTTCAAGTAATAGGCAAAATTGTAAAATTTGGGCCTTCTCAGTGAAATTGGTGAAAATTGAAAACACAGTTACATGCCTAGTAAAAACACATGGTAAAAGGTCTATTAGGTTAATTTTGAGAATATTATGCCATTCTAGTATAATTTGGCTCCAATTTTCAGTCATGAGGTATATTTGTTTTTGAGCTATGATGAATTTTAGGATTGAAGTTGGAGTCATGATTGAAGAATCAAATCTTTTTGGAATAAAAGAGGAAATGGAAAATATCTCTTGGGGAGGATTGAATTCTTTCATCATATATATGTATTTTCTCTCTTTCACTTTAGGGGTTCGAAAAAGGGGAAAAAGTAAGGAGTTGGGAATTGGAAAGGAAATTTTGGAATTGATGAAGTTTGAATGAATAGTATCTAGGATGTGTTGGTTCTAGACCATGAAGCTATGCATTGGCTATGATACCCCCTTTCTATCCCATTAGTTTCTCTTTCCCACCATTTTCTCTCTTGTATGACAACATATGTATATTGTATAGCCTAATTTATTTGGTATTTTGTGAGTCATTTTCAAGGAATTAATACAAAAAACAATAGGTATTGAGTTTCATTTTAAATCTTATCTCATTTCTTAGTGATTTATAATGTTTTGTGATCTTTGAACAAAGAGCATGGATCATAGTTGCAGTCCCTTAAGGCTGTATGTTATTTAATTGTTACTTATAATTCAAGAAATTATGTAAATGCTTTAGAGAAATCAATATGATTGTAGTTTTATTGAGGAGGATATTAGGTAAGAATGAGATTTAGATTGAACATTGATATCCAATTTACAAGGTAAATGGATAGATCTGGAGTGCTGGCATAGGATATGTGTCTTAGATTGTTGGATATAATTGTTCAATTGTGTGTTGCCTTTAATGTTACACAAATGTCATATCAGTTATCAGATAGAGTTTACTAAGCTCAATTGGTCAGCAAGGCAATTTTTAGTATCTACCAAGCTCAGTTGGTTAGAAAAGCAAATTATAGAGTCTACTGAGTGCTCGTAGAAGTTACTATGTGGAAATAATTTCTATTGAGCTCACTCGGGCGTGGAAGGTTTCTATGATAGAAGTAAGTTTCTACCGAGTTCACAAGGTTAGTGAAGGAAACATAGTGTTTATCGAGTTCACTTAGTCTCCAAAAGATTTTGTAGAATTCATAGTGTTTACCGAGCTTCAGTTGGTTAACACTGGAAATCATTTTTGAAGCAGTGTTTATTGAGCAAGGTTGGCCAATGAAAGATTTCATTATTTTGAGAAATAAAGTTTAATTGTTTCATGTAATTTTTGTAGCCAACTGATGTAATGATTATCGGTAAATGTAACTTGTAAATGAGCTGACTTGATAATCTGTATGGTATAAATAAAAGTTCAAGTTGTGAATTCAAAAGAATGGATGAGTGAATGAGTGAGCATGCAAGTGAGTTAATTGTGTGAAGAGGAAAGTGTGAAATTTTTTTAAAGAAGGATTAGATATCTTTGAGGAATAAAAAAGGTGTATTCAATCAGAGAGGATTTAGTCAAGTGGAACAGAGATGTGTAATGGCAAAGTTCAGTTGCATCTCATTCAGGTCACTTCATTGTTACTTTTTCATCATTGTAGCAATGATTCATAAATCTCTTAACAGAGTTGGTTTAACAACCATTTTTATAATCCTCTAATAAGGTGGATAGTTCTATTGAATTATTCTTAAGTCCTCTAGCAAGGCCACTCCTAGCACAGTGATTAAATCCTCTAACAAGGTCACACCTAACAGTGTGTTTTGTAACCTTTAATAGGGTTGGCTCCTAATAGGGTTCACTTCAGTAGAGTGAAAATCAATAGCTAGTTATTTGGTGGTTTTTCCCATATGGGGTTTCCACGTTAAATCTACTGTCTCTTGTGTAAATGTTATTTCTTTTATGCATGCATGTTAAATCTTTGTGAATACTTAAAGATCGGTAATAATTTAACATACATTTATCAAGTTACAACATTTTTCTATGTGCCTACTGAGTGACAACAGTAACTAAGTTCCTAAGAGATCTAAGGGATCTGTGGATTTTTTTTTGTGGTAACTGATTCCCCACCCCCCCACCCCACCCTCTTAGTTACTCCATCTATATTTCAAACATTAGATATCCAAAATGCATGAGAGAGATTTGTGAATTATGCAATGGATGAGGCATTGATCAACTCTAGGATCATTAGTTTGTTGTTTATACTTGGTTTTCATCCACTTTCCCCACCCACATAAAATTAAATAAAATTCAAATCATCTTTATATTAAATTTTTGTAAAGCTAAAATAGAATTAACCCTCACTTAGCTTATGATTTCTTAGGTTTTTTTTAGTGTAAATAAGTATTTACTATTTACACTTTACTTAAGTTTACTTAGGTTAATGCATTATTTTATTATTTATTTAGGTGAGACACTTAGGAGTTTGTGTACTCTCATGAGTCATCATGTTGACAACACTAGAGTAAGCAACTCTCTTTCAACACATGGTGTCTACAACACTGGAGTTTGCATTATTAATTGAGCTTTCATGTAGACAACACAATTATTCACAGTCCCATTTTAACACATGTTGTCTACAACATTACTTTGCATGCTACACCTTTGTAGGCTTATCCTCTCATCATCACACTTACTCCCATGCTTAATGGAGGATAACCCATATCTGGTGGATATGTGCCTGGTTGTATGACTTATCATGTTGTTGACTTCTATACATTCTAGAAGCATTCCAAAGGCCTTTATATATAGGCACTCATAGTGTACTTTCAATCAATATTGAACAAATATATTTTCATTCTAATCATACTCTCTTTGGTCTACTATTGTGCTTGTGTTTGAGTTCCTTGGTCTTGGGTGAATTCTATCCTAAGGAAAATTCTTACATGGTATCAGAGCTCAAGGAGATTCTCTTCACATAGCCATTCGAGACCATTCATACTTCAACACCTCGACCCAAATCTAGAGAATCTATAGAAATTGGGAGCGTCTAGAGCCAAATTAGACCTCGCCATTGTGTCTGAAATGTTGATTCGATGAAAATTGGCTATAAATTTGCCTATGCTGGGCTAAAGTTGATCGTGAGGAAAATATTTTTTGCAGACCAACTCCCAAAAGCACCGATTTACAACTTGGGTATGGTCTTTTATTTGATCTGTTAATCTATTGTTTATATTTGAATTTTAATTATTCTCTACTTTTTCAAATTTGTGGCTTTTTCAAAAAAAAATTCAACCCTACAAGCCCCTACAAAGAATTTCTTTTTTATAGAACTAGGCAATGACACCCTAGCCCCGCAAAGAATATTCATCTTATTCCATTGGAATATTCATTCATCATTGGTGAGCATAAATCCAACAATTTTTTGGCAACTACGAATCCAAATATGGTGGCACAATATTCCATTGGATTGGTACTACATTTTGGTTGCTAAATCCAAACCGTTGGCAAGCAACCTGTGGTGAGCCTCATACGAGTATTGGCCATTTGCATTTACCCCTATGGTTAAATGGGTTTTAAAGTGCCAAGGCATTATCCCATGATGAATGTGGGATAAAATCCACAAATCTTGGCACCTCAAAATTCAGTTTCCTGGCAACTCAAACAAAACCAGTGATGGCGAAGAACCTCTTGATGACAATCCAGAGTTCATCGACAGTGTTCAAACTACCATCAATGATTGCCATGTAGTCTACTCAATCTGCCTAACATGCCTAATCATCAACCCTATCATGTGGCAAAAATAGATAGGCCACATTACCCTCACTTGCAGGACAATCCACGTCACTGCTAAATAAGCTTGTACAATCAGCTTGGCCATGTTAGCTCTAGGATGTTATTTGAAGGACATGCCACCTAATTTTTACCGTGAGACATGAAATTCATATAATTTTGTACATATTGACGTCACAATAATATCATCACAAGGCTCGGGTACGCTGATGTCATCAGTTTATGAGCCTAAATTTGATGGTCATCCGACCATCATTTTGGGGTAAATTAGAATTATTGCGATTGCTGTATGACTATCAAATTTAAGCCCATCTTTTGTTGATCTAACCCCTCTCTAGATTGATTTTTGATTTTGCAGTCCAACTTTGGCAGGCCATATCTCAGTCATCTAGACTCCAAATCAGGTGCAATTTTTTTAATTTTGGGTAGAATTTCCTAAATTTTTTAGTAGTGTATCTCTTTTCTAAATTTGGTGCATGAATTTTTCAGAAATTGCATCTTTTGGTGACTGTATCTATCTAATCCCGCATTTTGCAACTTCAAATGTTCTGTACGAGCTCATCTGGACATGAAAATAGGTTCCTTTTTTTGGAAAGTGCATTATTTTTTGTCTGCTTTCCAAATTTGTAATCATATTATAGGGTTGTGTGGACATAAGTGTCACTTTTAAAATCGGGTCCTTTTCTATCTTGTAATACTTTGATATATCTTTAGAATTGTTGCATATCTGAGATACATTGTAATGTTCCAGTTTTGAACTCCATAAGCAGGTTGTAAAAAGGCAAAATTAGAAGTCCACTAAGGCCAAAAGTGCCAAAAGCATCTTTTTTTTTTTTGGGGGGGGGAGGGAGGGGGGGGGGGGGTTCCTTGATTGAGTGAAAAGAGAGGTGTTCTTGGTGTTGTGCTCCTCTCTTTTTCTCCATTTTTGTTTCCTTGTCTGCATCATGGAAAATTTTAAGTTTCAAAAATTAACTCCACATGACTATGCTACATGGTCCATTAAAATGTGGTGTCACTTAATGCATAAAGGAGTTTCTCAATATGTAGATGGTAGCCTTCCTAAACCAATAGGTGATCAAGTATCTGCCATTAAAATCACTGATTGGCAAATAATGGATAGGAAAGCCCCAGGTGATATTTATTTAGGGGTTGAAGACAAGATCATATATCAGATTTAGAAGTCTCGTACATCCAAGGAAGCTTGGGATACCCTCCAAAACCTATATGGTAAAGTGTTTGAGGAAGATGTTTTGAAAATTGAAGATGAGCTTATCTCCTTAGATCCTAAGGCATTTGATTCCATACTAGATTTTATCATAAAGGTGAATGAATTAAGAATGAAACTAGATGATTGTGGGAGTCCTATTAAAGATGAAAGGTTAATCTACCTCATTCATAATAAGCTTCCATCTGAGTACTCCACATTTGTTTCTACTTATAACACCTCAAAGACTAGATTAGGGTTTGCCTATCAGAAAGTATCTTTTGATCACTATGTTTAACTGTTGGATAAAGAAGAAAATAAGTTGAAATTAATGGGGATTCTCAATTCACCAAAGTCAAAGGTATTGGTGGCCAATAATGATGGTTCTCAAAATTTAGCTAGTCAATTTTCAAATAAAAGAAAGGGCAATAATAAAAAATGGAAGAATAACAAATCAGAGGATGTAGAAAAGACAACACCACAATCAAATCAACAAGGCAAGTCTTCCTCAAATTCAAACAAGAAGGGGGACAATAATAAAGATAAGAAAAAGTGCACCTATTGTAAGAAATTGGGTCATGACAAACATGAGTGTTATCATAAGAAGATTGATGAGTTAACAAACATCATGATGAAACATAATGTTCAACTGCCTAATGCTTGTAAGGAGAAAAAGGTCTTCTTAAGATTTAAAGGGAAAAGGGTAAGGACTCATGGAAAATTCAAGTTCTTCAATAAAATGGATTCTTGACTCAGGTGCCTCCTATCATATGGGTTCTTCAAAAGGAGATTTTTCTTCATTGAAGCAGTCTAAGGTACTGAACATCTTTGTGGGAGATGATAAAAAATGGAAGTTGAAGGAAAAGGAAATGTGAAAATGGAAAATGGAGAGTTTAAAGATGTTCTCTATGTTCCAAACCTAAGTTCTAATCTCCTCTCAATTTACCAAATCACTCACCTTAGAGATGGTCATAAAGTTGAGTTCCTTCTTGACTCAATAAAGGTATGCAGTATAAAAGATGATTAAATGGTTGTGGTGGGGAAAGTTAATCATGACAAAAGGTTGTATTCTTTCTCCCACTTTGTGCCTAACTCTCCTTCATAAGCCTTGTTGACTCAATCCAATTCACAATCCAAATTATGGAATGAGTGATATGGACATCTCGCCTTTCACTATCTTCAGTAACTTTTCTCACCAAAACATGGTCAAAGATCTACCTACAATGAAATTTTCCCATGATGACTATTCAATAGGTTCAGTGGATATGCATCTAGAGGAGAAGTTACATAAAGGGAAGTCTTCAAGAGCACCAATTTTTCTTTAGTTGGTTCACATGGTACTAGCAGATCCTTTTACAGTGACACTAGTCAGCCAAGGTCACTACATACTCACTTTTATTGATGACTTTTCACAATACACTTGGGTCTACTTTCTTCATCATAAGAATGAAGTGTTGGACAAGCTTCAAACCTTCAAGATTCATGTTGAATAGAAATTGAGGAAAGCCATCAAAATTCTTCAAATGGACAATGAAAGCATATATGTAAATAGAAGACTTAAAGAATTTTGCAAACTTGAGGGTATTGATCTTCAAAATCCACTAGCATTCAATCCACACAAGACAGATGTTGCAATACTGAGGATTCAAACTCTTAAGTCTATGGCAAGTTTCATGATTCAAGCCAAGTTTCTAGACCCATCAGTTGAAGTTGAGGTAATCACCAATGCTAATCACATACTTAATATGTCTCCTCATCCAGCCTTAGATGGCAAGACTCCTTTTGAGGTATGGTGTGGTAGAAAACTAATTGTGAGAGTCTTCAGTTATCCAACATGGGAAAACATATCTTCTAGGGGATGCAAGGCACCACCACCTAGGCCTTGTACTTTCATTAGATATGAAGATAGTGTTAAGGCATACAAAACTATGGATCTTAAGACACATGAGATCTTTGTAGTGAAGGATGTACACTTTGAGGAAAGTTCACCTAGCTTATCCTCTAATGAAAACTGATAGTGACACCAACAATAGTGCTTCAACAGATTCAAAAAAATGGGGTTCTATTGACAATTATAGTGAGAGGTCATGACATTAGTATAGTCCACATGCATATATTGCCACAGTGATAGGTCCACCAAAGCAAGGTATACATAGTCTTCCAACTCGAGCAATAGAGGATGACTACATAGAAGATATTTCAAGTTTGTTTGTGGAGTCATATATAACAGTTTTGGGGGACATCATTGATGATATAAACCTTCACTTTGATGGAGAAGATCCTTCTATAGTTGTTGTGAGGGTTCACTCTAACCCTCATGTCCATTCTCTACATGATTGGTATTCACGGGTTGATGTGATTATGGATACTTATGTACAATAGTTGTAGGAGGTCTCTTTATCATCTAAGGAGATAGTATGTTCTTTGGGACAGGTTCTACATTCATCCTTGACAAGGACAGTTGAGCAGGTTCTAGAGTCATCAGTGATCATTAGGATTCTTTCCACACACAACGAAAGCATCTCATTTGTTCCTATAGTATTGTTTCTTCCAAAGGGAAGGAACACTATTCAACATTCTTGGATCAACTTCTACCTGAAGCAACCATCACTGATCAACACTCTTTGTTTGGGGGGGGATACTACCTTATCTCTCTTCTTCTTCTCTCTTGTGGGGGGAACTTTTTCTCTTTTGGGATAGTGTTCTTCTCACATTTCTCTATTGTATATACTTGATGTATGTCCTAATGGGGGGGTCTTGATTACTCCATCCATCCATGCATCTAGTTTTTTCATCTCTCTTTTTTGGAGAGGGTTTTTTCCCATGAGGTTTTCACTCCTTCTCCACTTTATGAGAGATTACATTTCATTATGTACATGGGCACCTAACATGGCCTAGTAGTTGGGACCCATTATGAATTTCATTCTAGCTTTTGTAAGTTTAAGTGCATTCCCCTAAGTTGCACATAAGGGGGGGTGGTATTGGTATAAATAAGTATTTACTATTTACACTTTACTTAAGTTTACTTAGGTTAATGCATTATTTTATTATTTATTTAGGTGAGACACTTAGGAGTTTGGGTACTCTCATGAGTTGTCATATTGACAAGACTAGAGTAAGCAACTCTAATTCAGCACATGGTGTCTACAACACTGGAGTTTGTATCATTAACTAAGTTGTCATGTAGACAACATAGTTATTTGCACTCCCATTTTAGCACATGTTGTCTACAACATTATTTTTTGTGCTACACCTTTGTAGGCTTATCCTCTCATCATCAGACTTACTCCCATGCTTAATGGAGGATAACCCATATTTGGTAGACATGTGCCCAGTTGTATGACTTATCATATTGCTGACTTCTATGAATTCTAGAGGCCTTTATATGTAGGCACTCCTCGTGTACTTTCAATCAATATTGAATGAATATATTGTCATTCTGATCATACTCTCTTTGATCTACTATTGTGCTTGTGTTTGAGTTCCTTGGTCTTGGGTGAATTCAGCCCCAAGGAAAATTCTTACAATTATTATTTGTAGCTATTTCATTCCTATATTATTTGCATAAGTATCAGAAGATAAACCAGTTTCATCTACTTTTAATAGATTCAGATTATGTTTTTTTTAAAGTAGTACCATAGATTAGAACCTCAAGGTTAACCCACCTAGGTTTTGCAAAGCTTGAAGTGAAGAAGGAAATATCTTATAGTTGGCCCAAGATTGTAGTCGAGTGCATCAATCATAGGAATTTTCTAGCCTTAGATGTATTGGTCTAGTTTCTTGATTAATTTAAAACCTATTAAATCAGTAGCCAACACTGTCTATACAAAGTAGCATCAACAAGTGGAGTGGCACACTTTACTTCTAACTTAACACTTGAATGAAATGGAGTAGATGTAGCCTTGCAGTCACTCATGTGAAATCAAGCAATTAGATCAAGAGCATACTTGGGTTGTGATAATGTGATCCCTAATGGAGACTATTGTATCTCAATACCAAGGAAACAATGAAGTAGACCCAAGTTGTTCATGGAAAATCTATCCTAAAAGTAGACTTCACACTATCAATGATGGATGTTGTACTCCTTGTAATGATTAAGTCATCTACATAAAGCACAAGTAGCAAGTGATAATCATCCCACTAAAGAATGTAGACATTTAGATTTGAATGACATCAGGTGAACCCTGATAAGAGAAGGAAAGAACCATCTTGGCATGCCAAGCTCTTAGAGCTTGTTTTTATCCATAGAGAATTTTTCAACTTGCAAACCAAAGTAGAATCCTGAATGAACCCCTATGTCTGATCCATATAAATCTCTTCATAAATATAACCATTTATGAATGAACTCTTCACATCCATTTGATGAATAACCCATCTCTGAGATGCAACTATAGCTAGTGTCAAATAAATGGATTTCATTTTTGCAACTGGGGCAAGGTTCTCAGTGTAGTCAATACTAGGCACCTAAGAGAAACCTTTTGTAACAAGTATTTCCTTATACTTATCCACACTTATATCCACTACAAACTTGGTCTAATAGATCCACTTACAACCAAGCAATTTTCGTCCCTGAGGAAGAGAGACTAAGTCTCATGTGTTGTTTCTTATAAGATAATTATTTTCTTCCTCTATTGCTTTATCCTATTCTAGAATTCCTAAAGCTTCTTTAAATGATTGAGGATTAGAAGCAACTGCAATATAAGAATGAGGGAGTGAGTTGTGTTGTGATCTTTTCCTCCTAGTATCTAAAGGATTCCCTATCAATGGTCTTGCTACATCTAATGTTTGGTGAGCCCATTTAGCTCTAGTGGAAGAAGGTGTAGAAGTAGAAGGAATTTCCTCAACCTCATTATTTGTTACCACTATTTGGGCCATGGATGAATATCTTCCAAGTTACTTTCATCATTTTCACTCTCATCAATGAAGGAGGAAGAAGGAGTTGAAGAAGTAAATCTTGGACAACTTTCTTCAAAATGTACACTCCTGTCATAGAAAATTTCATGTGTCTCTAGATCCATCAACTTATAGCCTTTATGAGAGTTTGTATAACCAACAAAGATGTTGTTGGATATATTCAAGACTAAGCTAAGTTACTAAGAGGGGAGGGGTGAATCAGTAACTTCTAAAACTTCAACAATTTCAACCTTTAATCCAACTATTCAATTAGCATTTAATCTATCATATAAATTCTAATCTAATTGCATACATAAGAAATTGAAAGCGTTCATAAAACTGAGACACAAAGATTTGGTGACCTAGAAACCTTCCAAATAGAAAGTAAAACTAGGGTGTGGATAGTAACCAAAACTTTAGTAGTGTAGTATAAAGTTAGCCTATTAAATCTTACAATGACCACTTCTGATGATCTACCCTATTAGGAGCAATAAGAACTGCTAGGTCCACCTTGTGAAAGGATTTATAAACATACAATTAAGTATGCACTCAGTAAAGAGATTTACAAAAGACTATTAGGTCTACATTGTGAAAGGATTTGACTAATCCACTTTTTAGGATGAAATAGTAGATGATCTCTGATTTGCAACTTGGCTTGATGAATGAGATTCCTTTGTGTACTGATCACCTTTCTGTGACATATATGTCTCTATTGCTCCTTATGTTGTTATGGCCTTTACAATTTGCTCCTACTTTTCTATGATGTAATTCACATTCAAATCTTCATATTTTCACATTCATACTCATCTTAGATATGATACAATGCATTACATATATATCAATTCAATTATACAAATTATAAAGTTGGCCATCATACATTTTTGCACAAATATTACAAAGTTAGCCCACATGAAGACATTTAGGTTTTGAAAACTAACTCGGTGATGTTTTGATACTCAACATTCATTGTCAATGCTCAGCATTGTCATGCACTCATTAGACATAGAAGCTTGGTCCATACTGATCACTTCTAAGTAGTCCTAAACTCAATATGCACTGGTGACTCAATAGACATTATGAAACTCATCATATAAACTGAGTCTCTTAATTTACATTGTATGACTTGGTAAACATTCTCACCTTGAGCTCAGTATGAACTGAGTCTCTTGGTTAAGACTAGGAAGCTTGGTTAACACTAGACTCTCATCACATACACTACAAAATTGATGAATATTGCATTGCTTGATAACCACTAATAAGCTTGGCATCAATTGAAATGCACGGTTTACACTGCTGGTCTTCACATTAACTGAATCTACTTGGTAACCACTAGGATTTGTCCAAAGGACTCTGTAGAAATTGTAGAACTTAGTGACATCTAAAATACATGGCAAACACTGTGAAATATAAACTGAGCTTGGTAGCTATATACAAACTAAATAAGTGTGTTTCACTAATAACAAACTTGACTGACATGTCAACAATGTCCCCCTTTGGCATTAGTGACAAAAACATTGATTAGTCAAAACTAAATACTTTATATCCATCACCACATGGTATTGGCTTAGTGGATTATACTATTTTTGGGATTTTTAAATATTGATTTTGTAAGGTATATACAATATATTATACATTTTTCTGTATATGTCTTACTTATTGCAAGTTCTCCCCCATAGCATATTTTTCCTATACTATCTTCTATCTTTTTTTTCCCCCCTTCATACTATGTGTCTCTCTATACATGTCTTACTCCCCCATAACATATGGCTTTCTCCAATATATCTTTTCTCCCCCTTTTTGACATTAATGCCAAAAATTTATTCTATTTTATTTACATAGAAAAACCAAAATGAGACAAAAATTTAGAATGTACCTTAAGAATGATTGCCAAGGTTTTATCCCAATTTCCCTATAGGACCTTACATGTATTAAGTGTAGTTTGTACTTTTTTTGAAAACTCTATTATATGGTTCACAATAGAGAAGTTATTGTCATGGATTATAGGTTTTGAATATGCAATATGTTTTTGTAGTGCATCCATGTTGGGAAGGATCATGTTTTGTATGTCAATCAATGTGGATCTGATCCTTGCTTCTTTCCTTAGCAATTCTACTTGCATATCTGAAAATAAAATAAAAAATCTTGAAGTGTGCAAAGCTTGAACTAGGGTTAAGTTGTAGTTTTTGAGTACTGGTCTTTAGATCTTCATCTAATTTGGACAATTTGTCCCTTATTTCCTTTGTAAATTTAGAAACATCACATAGTTTCCCAAAAAGTGATGACACATTTGAACATGATGCTTCTACATTGCCTAAAATTGTAGAAAGCTCTACTTGTTGAATGGAAATCTACCAAGCAATGTGCTCTAGCACTTTATTGTCAAACTTTTTTTTAGCCTTTTGTACCAGCTTATCTTTTCCAGCAGTGTCTTCATTGAATTTCTAGACTACTTCTACTAGCTAATACAAAATAGGTTGAGAAGAATCAATCTCTATTCCTATAACCTCTTCCAAAATTGTTTTAGCATCTTAAATTATCTTATACTCTTTATCTCTCTCCTCTCTTAGCCTTTTCTATTTAGCCTTCTTCTGGAGGAGTTCACGAAATGTTTGCATTTGGTGTAGATTAAGATTATAAATATCCCAGTTGGGGATTACTATTTCCTCATCTAAATCAATGTCTTCCTCTATCTCCTTTCCTTTTCCCAAAAATTTTGTGCTTAGTTGAACCTTGGGCTCAAGTCTTGTTACACTTATTGCTTTGTATCTGGAATATAAACAATAGTAGAGATACTTGGGCTTGTAGTAAAAATTGATACTATACTAACTAAAGGAATACTTATAGAAATACCTAAGGAACCCAAAATTGGTGTGCTCAAAATTGTAGAACCCAAAACTAGTGTGCTTACACCTGAAGAAGTCAAAACTAAAGTACTTAACTCAGTAGATGAAGGAGAAATCTATAGCTTGGTAGATGAAATGGAATTCACTTCTATCGTTGATGTGCTAAGCTAAGTAGGAACAAAGAGTGATTGGAAATTTGATATATCACTAGTGGTCACAATCAAACTTGTTGATGCTATCTCCACACTTGATGTTGACACTGGCTTGCTTGGAGAGTGAGGAAGTAAGGCAATGACTACTGCAACTATCTTGACTGGGTCAATCTCCTCATCATCTTTCTTTTCTTTCTTAGTAGCCTCTTGTCCTCAATCCTCTTCATCTTCTTCATTGTCAATGTGAGTTACTTATTCAACATTCTCTCCTTCATCTTTATCCTTATCTTCTTCTCCATTATCATCTTTGAAATTGATTGGAAAATCACTTGGTTTATGCAACAAATAAATATTCTTCCAAGTGTTTGTTACATTCCTAACAACATGATCAATGTCCTTGATCAGAAATAGACAAGTATTAAACTTTAGAGTCAATTTTTCTTCATTTTTCTTCAATGACTCTTTTACCTCAACATTTGATATGCTCGATAATAGCTACCTCAAGGTTTTCCCATATATATCCTTGACAGTTTAAATAGCAAGATTCCATCTTAGCTTTATCTTTTCCAATAATTCACTAGGAACTTGGGAAGTGAGATGATCTAGTGAGTATTTCCACTTACCCATTTTATTCAACACTAGGTCTTCAACTTGCTTCTACTCCTCTATTTTCCTAGTCTCATATTTAAATGATTTGAAATTTGTTATGCCTGCCCCTTCTTCCAATTACTTTACTCTATCCTAGAAGGTGGGTGGAGGTCTGCTGAATATGATATCTCCTCCTTCTTTTCCAGATTTCTTCCTTGAAGATCTCCTTGTAAAAACTATAGTGGATGGTTTTGTTGGCTTGGTGATGATCACCTTGCCTTTCTTCTTTAGTGGCTTTTCTTCCTTAGACTCTTCCTTATCCTCTACTTCTTCACCTTGCTCATCCTCACCTTTTCCCTTAGTTAGCAAAAGGGGTGAACTTGATTTTAGTTTTGCAATCCTTCTTTTCCCTTTGTTGAGCACCTAAGGGAGTTTTATTTCAAGTTCAATCTTGGCCTTTTCTTCATCATAAATTCCAAATTATGTAGTGTTAGGATCAACTAGTTCATTGATAAGAGCTTCAATGATATCCTTTGCTTCATCAATGTTGACCTCATAACCAAGAGGTTTTACCCACACAATTCTAGGCTTAGCTGCTTAAATATACACCTTGTCATTGTCTACCATTAAACATATATCATCTTTATAGTCCTTAACTAGCTTCTTGGGGATTCTAAACCTATTGTTCATTTTTTCCTTGAATACATCGTAGTAGTTGTCCATGATACTGTTGTAATTTTCACCCATCTCAACAATATACTCATTGATTTGATAGAGCACAAGGAAATCCTTTCTCCATACTATAGTTCCTTTAGAAGGAAAGAATTTTAATATATAAAAGAATAGACAAGTCAACAAGGAATCAAACTTACATGGTTTGTTATTTGAATGTCTTATGCTTTCCATGTTCTTATTGAAATGTCTCAGCAATAGCTCAGAAAGGTCGTATGATAAATTGTCCTTAACCACCTTGTAAGGCAAGTCCAGGACTGCACATGACACACTATTTAGTTTTCTTGAACTATATATCTTGTGTGTTATGATGTGAATACCAAACTTTAGTTCTACATCAATGACACTACTAATTTTCATTCCTCTACCATCCTATTTAGCTAGGGTTTTCTTTTCCAGTTATGTGTGACCTAGTGTTTTTATTGTTTTGGCTTTGACTATCATTGGGAGGCCAATGATTTGATGAATCATCTACTTGGTTATTAGAATTGGTTGTTCTAGCCATAGCTACCCATTATGCACTCAGTTGAGGATAAAACTGATCCATTTGATTTGAAATTCTCAGGGCATGTGAGGGATGCGTGTCAACCCTTTGGTTTCCAGCTGTTGATGTTCTGGTTTTAGGACTCCATTTACACATAACTAACCTAGGGAATAATCTATTTCTAGTATACCAATCTCTTGAATAACACATTTGAAATGAGTATGAATATCATTGATAAGAAGTACCTTTGGAGGAATTTGCGATTATGCACTGCATGGATCTAGGGCTTTAGCAACCACATGAGTGAGCTTGAAATCTAGCACCTTCCACTCAACTCCACAGACCAACATGTCAAATTCTTAGTTAATCTTGTTGCTACTAGATGCCATTTTCACTTGGTAGATTGAGAGAATTCGAAAAAAATTCAATGGAAATTCACTCAAATCACTCTTTGGTAATGGAACTCAAAATTTCATGGTAAGAAATGATTTTGATTCCATGCCCTTTGTTAAAATTTTTCCATTAATGCTTGGTACAAAGGTAGATTGACTGACATCACATTAAGAGACTATCATCCACTACTTGGTATTAAACACTCGGCAAAGTCTTCATGACTTGGTAACCATATGAATCTTAATTACTTTGACCTCACTTGGTAGAGTCTATGACCTAACCTCACTCGGTAGAGAAGTAACTTGGTAGTAAGTTAATCTTAATTACTTTGACCTCACTCGGTAGAGTCTATGACCTAACCTCACCTAGATCCAATGAGTGCTAAGTGTTCCATTTATTCTCATGAGAGATGGATTCATGTTGAATCACTACTCATGAAAGATGGGTCATCGAGTTTGACTCAAAATCACACAGTTAAATCCTGATATTCACATCACAATTTGACTAGCTGTGGAAATCATCTCCTACTTATCAACTTGGTAGTAACTGATACCGATCTCACTCAATGATCCCTTTGTATCTTGAATATAGATTTGGATCTTTGCCACCTTTCAACTGAAACTGATTTAGATATTATCTTTGATAGCCTAGTTCCAGTTCTCCCTTGAGAACTTAATTAGAAATGGTAGAATCACCCAATTCTTGAGTGACTTGACCATCATTGCTCGGACTTGTATCCTCAATAGTCTTAGGAACCCATTACTATCTCATCTATTTTTGGATGTTATCAGCTTTTTCCTTCTTCTCATCTTTAATTTTACTAATGTTCATGCAATTCTTGGCAAGATGACCAAGTTCTATATAAATGAAACATCTTTTATTGGTATCTCTTTTCCTCATATGATGTTTAATGCAATTCATACCAATGTGTCCAAATTCTCCACAGTAATGAAATCTACACTAGGTATTGTAATCCCATCCAAATATTGCTTTCACAATTTACTCTATTGGATTCAATACCTTGGTTTTATATTCTAATGACTTCTGTCCATGTTTCTTTCATATGTGACATTTGCCTTCAAATCTTAGTTTCTCTTTGCATTGATTAGCCTTATGATCATGCTAATTGCAATTATATCATTTTTCATTGAACTTTTCTTTTCCATTGCTCCAACACTTATTTTATGTATGAGCTATCTTACCATAGTGACTGCAAGTAGGTTTTTGTTTCTTTTGAGCTCCTTGCTTGGATGATTCTCCTTCTTCTATATATCCAATTCCTGCTTTTCATTTTTCTTATAGAGGTTTTCTCATTCAATTGATTCATGTTTTCTTGAGATTTCATCATTCTTTCATTGATTTGCTTCTCAGAGTTTAGATCATTCCTCAATCTTTCATTGATTTTTTTCAAATTTCAGATCACTTCTCATTCTTTCATTGATTTGCCCTTCTGAATTTAGATCATTCCTCATTCTTTCATTTTCAAATCTTAGGCTCATGATTTCTTCATTGCATTGGAGAGCTAATCAATAAGGTCTACTTGCTGAAGAGATTTTTGAATTTCATTGTTCCTTCCATCTATCTCTTCTTTTATCTTATTTCTCTATTGCAAGACTTCACATAACCTTATTGACTGATTTTCTTGTTCTCTTCTTAGCTTTCTTCTTACTTCCTGTAGGGAACCATTCTTTTCAAGAAGTTCTTTGATTTCTTCATTGTCTTCATCTAAATTGATTGAATGTAGGTCTTCAATTCTTTCTTCAATGTAGAGATGATCATCCATTTGACTTGCAAGTTCTTTTCTTCTTTTCAAGGATTGAGAGAGTTTCTCTTTTGCTTTATTGAGTTGGGAAATGGCCATTTGTAAATCCAACTTTTCATTGTCAATGGTTTTTTCAAGTCTGAATATTTCCATGGCTTTGATCTTTGCTCAAGCTGTTAAGCTTTCTCCTGAAAACCAAAAAATCTCTTATACCGATTGTTGGAAATATTCAAGACTAAGCTAAGTTACTAAGAGGGGAGCAGTAAATCGGTAACTTCTAAAACTTCAACAATTTCAACCTTTAATCCAACTATTTAATTAGCATTTAATCCATCATATAAATTATGATATGATACATGCAAAAGAAATTGAAAGCATTAATAACACCGAGACACAAAGATTTGACGACCCAAAAACCTTCCAAATAGAAAGTAAAACTAGGGTGGGGATAATCCCACAACTTTAGTACTATAGTATAAAGCTAGCCCATTAAAGCTTACAATGACCACTTCTGATGATTTTCTCTATTAGGAACAATAAGGACTACTAGGTCCACCTTGTGAAAGGATTTACAAACATACAATTAAGTATGCACTCGGTAAACAGATTTACAAAAGACTGTTAGGTCTATCTTGTGAAAGGATTTAACTGATCCACTTGTTAGGATGAAATAGTAGATGATCTTTGATTTGTAACTTGGCTTGTTGAATGAGATTCCTTTGTGTATTGATCACCTTTCTGTGATAGATATGTCTCTACTACTCCTTATGTTGTTATGGCCATTACAATTCACTCCTTCTACTTTTCTCTGATGTAATTCGCAGTCACATCTTCATGTTTTCACATTCATACTCATCTTGGATATGATACAATGCATTACACATATATCAATCCAATTATACAAATTACAAAGTTGGCCATCATACAAGTTTGCACAGATATTACAAAGTTAGCCCACATGAAAACATTCAAGTTCTAAAGAATGACTTGATGAGAGAATGATTCTTGACATTCATTATCAATACTCAAAATCATCATGCACTCGGTAGACATAGAAGCTTGGTCCATATTGATCACTTCTAAGTAGTCCTTAACTCGGTCTACATTGGTGATTCAACACACATTGTGAAACTTGTCATATAAACTGAGTCTCTTGATTTACATTGTATGACTCAGTAAACATTCTTACCTCAAGCTCAATATAAATTGAGTCTCTTGATTAACACTAGGAAGCTCAGTTAACACTAGAATCTCATCACATACACTATGAACTCAGTGAATATTGCACTACTTGGTAACCACTGATAAAATTGGGATCAACTGAATCGTTGATGCTTTTCACAACAATTGAATCTGGAAGAAATTCAACCTTGTTTCCATCTCCATTCTGAGTGATTTGGTAAACTGAAAGAAGGTTGGAGGTAAGATTAGGAACATATAAAGCATCCTTGAACACTCCATTTTCCATCTCAACATCACCTTTTCCTTCGACTTCCACTTTAGTATCATCCCCTACAAATATTTGAGGTACCTCTAAAGGTGTCATAGAATTAAAATCTCTCTTTGAAGCCCCAATGTGATGCGTGGCACCTGAGTCAATAATCCATTCCTCCTAATTGATAGTGTTTGTGAGTAAAGCTTTCCCTTTTCTCTTAGAATCTAAAGATGAAGACCCCTTTTCCTTATTAACATTATGCAATGGAATATTGTGCTTCTTCATGATGTTTTTCAATTCATCAATTTTCTTGTGATAATAAGTTGATGTTCATTATGACCAATTCTTTTACAATAGGCACACATTTTCTTTTCTTGATTATTGTCCCCCCTTTTTGTTGTTATTAGGAGAAGACTTGCCTTGTTGTTGATTTGATTTAGGTGTTGAATTTTTTGTGTCCCCTTGTTTGTTATCTTTCCACTTCTTCTTTTTGCCCTTGCCTTTGTTTGAACGTTCACCAGTTGGATTTTTTGAGCTCTCGTTGTTAGCCACCAATGCCTTAGACTTTGAAGACTTGAGAATCCCCATTGTTATCAACTTAGCTTGTTCATCCTTTAACAACTAGGCATAGTAATAAAAAGTGAGTTTTTGAAAAGAAGCCGCTAAGGTAACCTTTGAGGTGTTGAAAGAAGAGACAAATGTGGAGTAGTTTGATGGTAGCATATTCTATTACAATCATCAAGTTTTTTTCTCAATTCATTCACCTTAATGATAAAATCTTAGATAGAATCAAAGTTCTTCAAATCTAGGAAGATAAGTTCAACTTCAATCTTGTAAATATCCTCCTTAGTCACTTTCCCATATAGCTTTTTAAGGGCATCCCGAGTTTCCTTGGATGTATCATATTCTATGATCTGATAAAGGATCTTTTCATCAACCCCGAACCTAATGATTCCTAGGAATTTTCTATCTATCTATTCCCAAGCACAGATTTCACTATGAGTGATTTGATCACTTGTGGGTTTAGGAAGAGATCCATTTACATATTGAGAAACTTCTTCATTCATTAATTCACACCATTTTTAACTGACCATGTGGCATAATTATGTGGTGTTAATTTTGGTAGCCACTAGCCAATTTAGAGCCTAACTGGACTTCTAATTTTATTGTTTAAAATCTCCTCTTGGAGTTCAAATTTGGTACTCAACAATGTTACTCAAATATACAATAAATTTGAACTTGATCAAAGTAATACAATGCAAAAAAGGACCTATTTTTGAAAGTGGTATTTTTGTCCACACAAGCCTATTATCTAATTACATATCTGGAAAGTAGACAAAAAATTATGCACTTAAAAAAAAAAAGAACCTAAGTATGTTTCCAGATGAGCCTGTATGGAGCATTTGAAGTTGCAAAATGTAGGATTGGAAAGGTACAGTCACCAAAAATTGATTCTTCTAACAAATCCACGCACTAGAAATAGAAAATAATAGCACCACTAAAAAATTTAGGAAATTCTAAGCCAAATTAAAAAAAATTGTACGTAATTTGGAGGCCAGATGACTAAGATATGGCCCTGCAAAGTTGGACTACCAAATTGAAAATCAATGTGGTGAGGAGTCCATTTCTTAAGTATTTGATGATGTTAGAAAAATATGAACCTAAATTTGATGTTTTCGGTCCCATCAAGGAAACATTAAAAAAATCCTTCTTTGAGCATCAGACAAGCATCAAATGTAATGGCTTACTAATGTTGGAGGTCCCTACAATGCTTGGTTAGGTTCCAATTCACAATTTTCCTCAAAAATGGCATAAATCTATAAACATTAGCTTCTTCCAGATGGTTTATCTTGATGACTTGAAACTATGATCACCATGCGAGGAGAGATCATGGTGTCTCCTTATGTAGATTGAAGAGACCAATGGTCCCGACTTGCCAAGGATGTGTCGCAAGGTATTTGATCTTCGATCAGATGCTAAGTACAGGGCCCACATGCAGAGATCCAGATCGAAGCATAGAGAGATCATTGTGTGGAGCTTACAAAATAGTTAGTTTTGGTAGAGAATTATGATAAGACCTAGTCAAACCATAGATGGAGCCCACAAAGATGCTCTCTTCCAATAAGATCACAGTTTCATGCATCGAATAGAAGATTTTTTGAGGTGACAATGTAATTCTGGGATATGATTCTATACATGGAAGAATGAGTGTAGAGTTTCAAGTGGAAAAATCACACTATGGGTGTGTAAATCTGATACCACGCTGAGTAGGAGGCTTGGTCAAGCTTAAAATTGTGTTGGAAATGACGCAGAAAGGCAATAGAAAGAAGACACCTAGTGTTATAAAAACCTCTTATTGCCTCATATATGTGCTAATATATAAATGAGCCAATTGCTACTCGAACTTGGGGTTTGCACTATGAGATGCAAAACACATGTCGCAGGGTAGGATCTTGGGATTTGCCTTAATCCATATGAGCATATGCTTCATAGACGAGTCTTCTTAATAGATCAGTGACTTGTAACTATAGAGATCTCAGGTGGGGATAAGCCTCTGACCACAATATTTGTCACCCGAAGTATGGATTTTTTATCTATATGATGGGATGATGTATCATGGTGAGCTTGAAGATAGCTTGATCCTCTAGATGAGCAAATCAAGCTTCCATGTTTGATTTGCAAAAAAAAATTGCTACAATTTTATGAAATAAAATAGCCCAAAAAATAGAGATTAAAAAATATACACCAAATAATGCCAAATATCCAAATCTCTAAATAATGACAAAATATATGTAGACTTGAGAAAAATAATTGAAAATAGATTTTTTATTAAAAAAAATCAAATCCGTACCATCAAGATTTTGCCTTAGATTTGACTTTTTCCCAACATAGGCAAATTTATAGTCAAAATTTATGGAAATAGCCACCCAGACGCAATGGTGAGGTTAGATCTTTCTCAAAACATTCCCAATTTTTGTTGATACTTTGGAGCTGAATCGTGGCCTTCTTAGATGAAGCAAAAATGAAGCTCTCCAATGGCTATGCAATGAAGCTCCCTTAGCTCTGATACCATGTAAAAATTTTCCTTAGGGAAAAATGACACCAAGATTAAGAAGCTCAAGCACTAGCACAATATGGACCAATAATAGATGATCATATTAACAATAATGAGAATGAATATCATATGAATACACACTAGAAGTGCTTGTATATAAAGGCATCTAGAATGACTAGAAGTTAGCAAAGTGATAAGCCTCACAACTAAACACATGTCCACCAAGAGTGTGTTATCCTCCATTGAGTACAAGAGTTTATACAATGATTAGAGGATAATTTTACATATGTGTATCTCTTAAAGAGATGTTGCAGACATCATGTGCTCAATTGGAGTGCAAACAATTGTGTTGACAACATGACAACTTAGATGATTATGCAAACTCCTGCATTATCAACAAGAAAAGTTATATGACTATGCATACTCCTAGGTGTCCACATGAAAACTAATATACTAATGCATTAACCTAAGAAAACTTAAGTAAAGTGTAATAATAATTAATTATTTATGCTAACAATACTAGCAATGTATTGTTTTCAAGGAAGATTAATACAAAGGAAGGTTCTGCAATATTTGTGTCTCTAAATTTCTTCTCCATCTCCATGTGTCTATAATTTTTGGATTGAAATGAGCAAGGCACTTTCATTTGAATTCAACTTGAATGGGTTGTATATCTTTTCATTGATTATTTTTTTCAAGGAGTTAAGTAAATGCATTCATTAAATTTATTGGGTTTCTAGGTATATGAGAGGGATATCATAATAATGAAATTCATGGTTAAATATTGATAAATTTAATTGTAAGGCAATTAAATAGATTAGGTTTTGCTATGTAGACTTTGTATAGCAATGGATAAGGCACTGATCATCAATTGAGATGCAAATTGAAGAGTTCATGTGGTTGCACAAAGCACATTTAAAATCAAATAATTTTTTACTTTTTTGTAACAAGGAATCAAATTGTTGGTCATCACTTATTTGTAATAGTATTTCTCTATGTTATAGTTTGTTGCTAAAATCAGGAATTCATTACAAATCTAAGAAGAATTGTTGACCATTATCTACTATAGGGGATAGATTTGAGACGAAGAGTGTGAATGATTGAATTGTGAAGAAGAATATTAAACTATCTAGTCATTTCCATCACTAAGGTGCACCCACCTTGGCCCTACAGAGCATAAAGTGTGGAGAGTCCTTTGTGATTCTGTTGAAGTTGGTCTAGAGCTGAAGAAAATTTAGTTGAATAGGCCTAAAATAGCCAACCCTTAGACTAAGTCTTGTATTCTACATCCTGGTATTGGGTTCTAGATCAACCTAGCAACTTTAAAACACCAACAAGTGTCATAAGTTGAAAAGAATAAATTTGAGTAGAACATTGATTGTGGTTGTTCTCATTACATGACTGGAGATATGAATAAGTTTGTTGAATTCAATGGCTATGATGGAGGAATAAATAGAGTTGGTAATAATGAAACCTATCATATTAAAGGGAAAGGATCTATTACACTTGATGAAAATACTAACACTAATAATGTTCACTTTTTTGATGGTTTGAAACATAATCTTTTGAGTGTTGGAGAACTAGTTGACAACAAATATCAGTTATAGTTTATAGAGAAGACTTTTATTAGGAAAGATAAAGATGGCACATAGATTGGTAATGGTACAAGGATGAAAGTTAATGTATTTCAGTTGAATCCTATAGATATGACATGTTTAGTTACTAAGATGGATTATAGTTTGTTATGGCATAAGGGATTTTGTCATATCGATTTTGATCACATTATGAAGTTTAGTAGTACATTTTCAGTTCGAGATTTGCCTAAGATTGTGAAACCTAATAACATGGTATGTTAGCATTATGTAATGGAAAAATAGAAGAAATGTTCATTTCCAAGCAAGAAATTTACTATTTCAAACAATCTGGAGATTGTGCACACAAATTTGAGTGCTCCTACAAAGACAAGATAATTTTATGATTCTTGTTAATGATTTCCCTAGAATGATATGGGTAGCATTTCTTAGAGAAAAATATAAAGCTTTTAAGAAATTGATGATATTTAAGAGTAGAGTTGAGAGTGAATATGATTTGAAGATTAGTTGTTTGAGATATGATAGAGGAAGAGAGTATACTTCAAATGAGTTTATAACAATTTTTGCAAATATAATGGTATGAAAAGACAATCCCTAAAATACTTGGATAGAATGGGATAGCAGAAAGGAGATACAAAATAATAACAGAGGCAACAAGAGAAATGATACTTGAAAATTATGAATCTAAGATATTTTGGAGAGAAAAAGTAAGTACAATAGTATACACTATGAGTAGAGTAAAATTAAGACAAGGCATGAGTAACACACCCTATAAACTTTGGTTTGGACATACACCATTTGTTAAATATTTCAAAATCTTTAGAAGTAAATTTTTCATTAAAATAGATGATGGTGTTGGAAAGTTTGATTCAAAAAGAAATGAAGGTATTTTCTTGGATATTCATTGAACATCAAGGAATACATTTTTTTTTATTAGAGAACTATGACTATTTTTTAGAGCGCAAATATGAGAGCTGATAAAAAATTTAGAATTTAGGAAAGTATAGTTGTTTATAATTTTGATGAAAAAACTAATCCAAGGACTAACAAAGAGAATGTTTAGTAGGAACTAGTTTATGAGATTGTAACTAATTTGTAGAATGAATTTTAGAGAGAAGTACAAAGAGAAGAAACTAGATCTTAACCTAGAGAAAAAATCAAAGTTGAAGCAGTGACACCTAATAGAAATTTGATAAAGAAACACCCTATTGAACATATCACTGGAAGAAAAGATATAGAACTTAAGACAAGGAATAAGGTATAAGAAGAACTATGTTTAATTTCTCAAGTTGAACTTAAAAATGGTGATGAAGCCTATAAAGATGATTATCGGATTAAAGCAATGAAAAAAGAATTAGAGCAGATTGAGAAGAACAAAAAATGGGAATTGCTTCCTAGATCTAAGGATAAGAATGTTGTTAGAACTAAATGTTTTTTAGAAACAATATGAATGAACAAAGTGAAGTTGTAAGAAAAAAATCAAGTCTGGTATGTAAAGGTTGTTCCCAACAAGAAGGAAATGGATTTGAAGAATCTTTTACACCTATTGCTAGATTAGAAGTAATAATAATGTTTTCGGCATATGCAGATTACAAGAATTTCACAATTTACCGAATGGATGTCAAATCAAATTTTCTAAATTGAGAATTGGAAGAAGAGGTATACATTAAGCATTCTAGTGGTTTTCCTTTGATAGAAAAATAGGATATGGTTTGTTGATTGAAGAAGACACTATATGAATTGGAATAAACAACTTGAGTATGATTGGAGAGATGAATTACTTTCTTGGGATTACAAATTTTATAGAACAAGCATGGCATGTTCATATCACAAGAAAAGTATATTTAAGAATTATTAAAGAGATTTAGTTTCAAAAGTTGTAAATTTTCTAACAAAGATGAAATTTTTAAATATTTAAAAAGGTTCCTTGATTATGGATTATGGTATTATAGACCAAATAATTTTACTCTATGTGCATACAATGATACAGAGTGTAGATGATATAAAGACCAGCAGTAAAGCATTTTTCTTGGTAGAATTCTTAGCTAAGTAAGAAACAAGATTGTATTTCATAGAGTATGACATAAATTGAGTATGTAGCAATAGCAAGTAATTGCAATCAAATTATTTGGATGGAGAAAATATTGAAAGATATTGGAATTGAATTTACAGAGCCTATTATCATTCATGTATACTCAATAATATTAATACTCATCAACTTTGTCATCATCATACTTTCTTCAAATCCTCTTGGCCAATCAAATGTTATGACACTCTACTAAACTAGTATAGTGTCTAACCAACTAAGAAATTAAACACAACATAATAAGTAATATGACTCTTTCACATACAATAGTGGCATTCTCAGTTACATCATCACTTGGGGCTAACAATATCTCCCTTTGTAATTGATGGAAACACATAACATAACTTTTTATATTACAAAGAATTACACGTAAGATAGTCAAATGTATGCATTGACAAAAATAAAAATTTTCATCTCTCTAACATCTTTCAAGTTCTCTACATTATATTTCACTCACTATGTATCTTTATCAACTTCATCTTCAACATTTATTGTAATGCCCCGCCAAGGGATCCAAATAATTTCACTAAGTTTTCCAAACAATTTTTTTATTTTAAACATGAAATATAAACCATTCACAACTTATACATAATAATGGAAGCAATAGCAACAATTGAAATAACCATAACATACATTCTTTATGGATCCCTTAACGTTGTATCACATCTAAGTTAACTATTTATCTAACATCACATCCTTAACAATGATACATCCAAAGTTCTTAAACAATATACAAGTGTCCTTTTTGTAATTACATTTCAGTTTGATCAATCATCCGCTATACATGTCACAAGGTATAAAAAGCTTAAAAGAATCCATATAAATAAAGTACACCATCATACTAATATTAATCCATGATGCAATAACATAAATGAAACCACAAATCATACATGATACATCATCTCAAAAGATATAATCATCCATCATAAAGGATAACCATATATCACAACATAATTAACTAAGTTCACGGTTCCTCCCAATCGTAAATAGCATCATCAGACCATCATGGATCCTAGCCATCCCTCAGTGCATAACATCCCAAAGCACTGAAGAGATCATTGGCTATTAACATAGTAGGAATGTCACTCCTAAAACATACTACATCACATGTATAAGTAATCTAACATGCTACAACATGTACATATGAAATCTAACATATGCTAATCATCAATATAAGAAACATACTAGTAAATACATCCATCATAAGGTATATCATCTATCATAATGATCCAAGAATAGAATGAAGATAAATACCAACCAAAAATACTCTAGCCATGGTGTCTCAAACGGATCTCAAATGATAAGTGTGGAAATACGCTACCACTAGACCGCGTGGAACCTAAGTGGTCCACTCCCATCGTGCTGAGGAGATAATCTCAACTCCCAAATAGGCTATCAAAATCACATAGCATAAATCTCTATAAGTCTAAGAATCCTAAAAGTATACTAACTCAAAGGTTCCAAACAAAAAAATGACATCTACTTCTCAGAGGCACACAATGACATGTAGGAACCTACTATGCAAGCGGGAAAGTGTCATCCCATATATCATGTACAAGTTACCCTAGTAGTTAGCTAAATGCCACGGGTCCATATTGATCCTCATACGGCCACTAGTATCCTCTCATATTGATGAGGCATATTATGGAATGCAAGATTGCAACCATGCATTCTCTCTACTCCCATCCTAGTTTGTACAAGCACTTGAGGCATGGGCGAGAACATCAACAATTATCTTTTTAGGTTCATTTAATCCCCATTTTAGTGTGTAAATGTTATCACTTATTAACAAAACTTACAATGAGTTACCCCGGCAACCACTTAGGGCCCCAACCCCCATTTCAAGCCACTTCCCAACACTACAAGTAGATAACCTACCCTAAGCTCATGGAATCATAAAATCACCCCAGTCCTATACAAGTGACTAGAAAGAAATATCAAAAGATAATCCACAATAAGAATCATCAAATATCTATAATAAGAATCATCAAATCTACATGAGCATTTGAAAAGCATCCATAGAAAATCATGACCATAACAGTTCTCTATTGGCAACTGAAGGCATCACTGATAATCAAAGTATCCATTGGTTCTCAATAACCAAAATATATCTCAAAATCATACTAATCAAAGACTCCAAAATGGTTGAGTCAAAACATGTCACAACATGACATTATCAAGAAATAAATCAACATTTTAGTCCCATCATGGCGAATAGAAAATAATCCAAGGATAACTGATCGATGACTCAAAAATGGTTAAGTCAAGTGTCTCATACAAATACGTCTTAGTTTCACACATGAAGACTGAAAAGCAATAACAATTAGTAAATACAAACATTTCATAAAGTATACAATCATATTACCATGGTTGGGTTTATAAAGATCGAGACCAAATAAGATCAACATGCCATCACATCTCATAACCCCCGAGCCTCTGGTAAGAACCTAAGACTGGTCAACACTAGTCAACCCAAAACCCAAAACACAATGCAAACACATGTTTTGGTTTACTAAAATCACATACTTGAATAATGTGTGGAGTTTTTGTTTCTGTTTACCAGTACTTCAAGTGTATAGGATTTATCATTTGACCTGCAAGTCAACCTGTTTGTTCCCCGATAGCATTATCCTTCCATTAATTAAAAATAATATTCTAAGGATAACTTAAGGGTAAGTATTGTATTCATTAAACTGATCATTATTGACCTTTAATTCAAATTTTTCTCTTTATAAAATCATTCACTTTATTTTACTAAGATCCATGATACTAGTTGAATAACTCTTCCTTAATGTTACTTCAACTTTTAACATAAATCAAGGATCATTAATCGTTACATTATAAGAAAGCCAGTTACCAGTCCTTGAATAAGAAGATTATAACTTTATTAAAATGATCAATTAAATCAATCAATTAACATAGGTACACAATCCATGACCTTTATAACAATCTAATAGTTCTCAATTAGATATTACTAAGTCTCACCATTAAAATATCTAAGGTCATTATTCAAGTCATTAGAATAAGACTTATCAACTTCAATGTAAATACTTTACAACTCCGTTAAAAGAATCATATCAATAATTATTTCAATTAAACCACATTGCATAACTTATTTATTAATTGAATTTAATTAATTTACAATTAATTAAATTAATATTTAACATGACTATATTAACAACTCAAAGAATATCTCTCAATTAATAATTAACCATAGTTCCATGACCTATATTTCGATGCATTTATATTCCCAATGATATAAGGATAACTATCTCTCAATATCATTATCTAATAATTACTTTAACCTTCCATCTCATATCCCCTGGGATTGTCTAAACCAATTATTATAATTGATCTATAACTTATTGCTATACTTCAAGTGTTTAAGTTTAATCATTTGTACCATTATTTATTAATAGTTTGTTAGACCCAACAAACATTAATAAACTCATCTATAAATAATCCGTCTACAAAATCCTTCCAAAAATTCATTAGTTAATATTTAACTAGCTCCTAATGCCATTAAGGTATACCAATAAGTTATAACATATTAATAATAACATAACAATTCAAATTATAACAATGTTATATAATGTTATAACCATGACAATGACCCCTTATCGATTAAATCTTAATCCACTATCATATAAAGTCTCTTAATTTACATCATTATAATAATCATCATTAAACATCTTAACATAATATAAATTACCATCTCTTAATAATTTAATATAGATTAAATAGTATTTAATATACATTAAATAAAATTGATATTAAAAGTTAACCACTAGACTCAATTTTCTAATTGATTAAACTAAATTTCATTAAGTCAATTATTAATTTCTAACTATTAATATATAATTATCACAAACAATATTATTAACAAAACTTATAATAATGAGCAATAAACAATATTGCTCATAACCTTTTAATAATATATATCCATAATTATAAAAACTTTTAACAAATCTATCATTCAAAACATAGTCAAATTTTTACACTTTATCACATATTAAATAAGCCAGGGGGGGGGGGGGGGGAAGCATGTTTAAGCGATTTAATCGCTAAACAAAATATATGCAAGCCATGCCGCCCTCGGGTCGCAGGTACCCTGTGTACTCGCAGGTACTCTGCGACTTGCACAGGTACACTGCCGACAGGGGGGTACATGGGGACCCCTCTCCCAAAAAGGTTTTAACTTTTAAATTATTTTTTTAACATTTTTTCAAAAATGTTCTTTTCAATCCAATTTGGATTTTATATAAATGTTTTCCCTACTGCGATTTTATATGAACATCGTTTTAAAAAGACATATGTATAAATATATGCATGTATATATGTATACATATATATGTGTATATGTATATGCATATATATATGTGTGTGTGTGTGTGTGTGTATGTGTGTATATATATATATATATATATACACACACACACACACACACAAAATATATTAAGTGCTACTGTATTTCAATAATATATATATATATATATATATATATATATATATATATATATATATGTACATGATTTGTAACACATGTATATATATATATATTAAAAGGAGAGATATACATATTTTAAAGGGCATCCATTTTTTAAAAAGTTTTTCCTTACACATCTGAAATTATAATTTGATAGAAATATTACATCTAACCATTCAAATTTTTAACTTAGAATTTCTATTTTAATTTCAAATCTTGTCTATCTAATTTCTCAATATAAATTTGAACCCAAACCCAATTCAGATCTAATTTTTTCCTTAATTGGATCTAGGGTTTTCTATTGTTTTCTTCTCAACCAATTAACATACATATCTAGATTCTAATTTCAAAATTGAAGGTTCAATCACAGAGAATATTCAGACACATAACAAACACGATGAAGATAGGAAGAGAAATAGTGCAAATAGAATATGTGATTATCGCGAGTGCACCTGGACACTGATGCTAATTTGCCATGTTTCAAAAGTCCATAGAAAAATCCCTTCCTTCTCCAACATTCGCAATTCCTCCAAGATCCAAGTCAACCGAAACCTCCAAGTGACTAGAAGTGCTTGTAGAAGCATATGAGCTTCTCAAATGCATGTAAGCTTTGAAGCTTGTCCAAACATACTAGGAGAGGCTCTATTTAAAGGCCTCTAAGATGCATCTAGAGTGTCTCTAGAAACAACTAGAAGATAAGCATGACAACTAAGCATGAGTCTTCTCCAACCTTCTAGATGAGTCATAAGGTTGTAGACACCATGTGCTCAAATAATATGCTAACTCCTAAGTGTAGACAACTTGTGCATTCTTAGAGTGTAAACTCCTGTGTTGTCTACATGACAACTCTCATGAATTTGCAAACTCCTATGTGAGAAAACATTTAAATAATGCACTATAATTAATATAATATTTACTTTATTCTTTTCAATTTAATTTATTTATTTTTATAAATCTCATGCACTAACTTTAATATCTCCACTTGTTTAATCTTAATATATTTATATTTTAATCACATGAAATCTAGAATCTTTTAATAATTTTAATATATTTTCCACTTTTACATTTATTTTCAAAACTTAATTGCTGAAATATTTATTAATTTAAATAAATATTATCACATTCCAACTTTAAAATTATAACTTTTATCTTCAAATTTAATTATTTTATTTAATTAATTTTTTAATTAATTAAATAAACTAAATATTAAAATATCATATTAATTTTTCATTAAATTAAACCATTAATTAAATCTTTTAATTAGGCTTAATTAATAGAAAATACTCCAAAGACTCACAAGGTAAAATAAGAAAACCCATCATAGCCAAAATACATACAAGATCAAACCAAGGGTTAATATTGTAGACACCTAAAAACCTTTAGAAAATAAAGTATTTTTATTTTCTGAAAAAGTTCTGATGACATCATCATTTATTAATTAATTAATTAATTTTTATGCCATTAAATCCCTTTATCTTAATTAAAAATATTTAATTAAGGAATCCCTCCCAAAAATGTTTAAATCTTATTTAAACATTATTTCTTTATTTATTAATTATTTAATTAATAAATTGACCAAAAATCCTAAAATAAATAAAAAATTTATTTTTTGCCCAAAACTTGGCCAATTTCCTTATGACCAATAACCTCTTCCAAAATCTTCTAATCCTTCTTTAATTTCGATTAAAGGCTAATCTCATCATTTCCTACCCCTAACCCCAACTCAAAATATTTAATTAAAATTAAATATTAATCCTCATGTTTATTAAAAAAGTTTTAATAAATATCTCCTCAACCCAAACCCTTGAAATAAATAAAACTTTATTTATTTTCTAAAAATCTAATTTATCCTCACCCTAAGAAGTTCTAAACTCTTCTAGAAAGTCTTCATCCTCATCTTAGGAAATTCTAGACTATTCTAGAAAGTCTTTATCCTCATCCAAAATCTAGACTCTTCTAGAAGATGTCTTTAAACCTAATCCTAATCCCCTCCTAACCTTGTCACATTCCCTAAACATGGGTTAAAACTTACTAACCCAAGCCAAAGTTAACAAATATCTCCTCCTTCACCCACCCTCATTAAATGCCATCCACTTGCCTATCCTTAAGCTAATCCTAAACCATCCTAATCCATCCTCTAATCATTTGCACAAGCCTAAGCAAGCTTAGAACCTTCCTAATCAAGCCCAAGTCGAAATTGCTCTCATCACCCTCAAAATATCTCAACCATAAAACTTTATGAAGTCCACTAGGTCATAAATGACTCTTACAAGCCCTTTTATTGCTCTTACAAGTCATTATGAGGGTCTTTATGAAGATTTTATCTCTTGAGCCTCCTTTGTTGACTCATCCTTCCCCTTTCCTCCATCCTCTCACCATGTGACATGTGTCACTCATTGATTGGTTGTAAGGAAGCACAATCCATGTGCTCTCCTCTCATGCAATCTAAGCCCTCTATGAGCTTTTTCCCATCCTTGCATCTTAGCCCTCAATCCCTCAAGCCTCTTGCCTATAAATTGGATTCTTCCCTTTTCCAAAACACACAATCCATGAAGTAAAGTTATAATGCTATTTTGAGAGCTAAATCCATACTAAAGCCATCTATCCACACCAAAAATCCACAATCATCCATTGAAGCCTTTGGAAGCATATTGAGCATACATCCTATCTATTTAGACAAAGCTACTCAACAAGAGAGCTTCTCATTGAGAGAGCCCATTAATGGCTCATATTCTCAATTGAGAGCTCATCTTAGTCTATCTTGAAGTTTATGAATTTTGTTTAGTTTGTAGAAGCTTTATTTAAATTTGGTTTCTATTAGCATACTAACATTGCTCATATACAAATATCATGAATTATGTCATCTGACGCATTCGAAGGGTACTCAACTCAGATACTTGTCCTAATTTTCAATTAGAACAAATGGCTTAAAGGGTTGGGATTTGGACTTGAGAATTTATCTACCCTCTCTTACCATTGAGATAATGTGATAGGGTACGCTCATCCTGGCAATTCAGGGAAGTCGATACCTAATACCTGCAACCTGCATAAAAACCATGCATGTACAAGCACAATATATACTAAACTAAATAGGCAATGGCAGGAAGTGGTGCATCATGTAGATCTCGACTAGCAGGTGACTACAACTCCCTTCCTTAACCACATTAGACATGCCCTACATAAGAACAAACACGCACACCATACACATGCAAGTATGGGGTAAGTATCCATAAGAAAACACATATGATAAACCATCTATCTAATCATTATCAATAACTAAAAGCAATGTAATAATCATCATGCATACATGAAATGTAGAGTCTAAGTGTTCTTATCACATATCAACTGAATCCATAGCACAATATCTGATAGTCTCAAAACAATGTTGCTAACCATCATCATAAAACTAGTCCTAAAAGAGTTCGACAATTATAACCCAAAAAAGCAAACTAGTATAGTGTCTAACCAACTAAGCAATTAAACACAACATAATAAGTAATATGACTCTTTCACATATAATAGTGGCATTCTCAGTTACATCATCACTTGGGGCTAACAATATCTCCCTTTGTAATTGATGGCAACACATAACATAACTTTTTATATTACAAAGAATTACACATAAGATAGTCAAATGTATGCATTGACAAAAATACAACTTTTCATCTCTCTAACATCTTTCAAGTTCTCTACATTATATTTCACTCACTATGTATCTTTATCAACTTCATCTTCAACATTTATCCCCCTTTGGGTATGCTTGAATTTTTTATTATCTCCCTTTTCTTACTCCAATTCTATCGTCCTTTATTTATTCTCTCCCTTTGCATATTATCAATCTTGAAAATTCTCCGCTCCTTTGACAAGAGTGGAAAAGGTATCTATAAGTTCCAATGTAAAATTTATAAAACTTTGTAGTTATACCTTGTACCTTGCATGTAATAATTACTTCAATTTCATTACTATCATTTTTGCAACTTTAAAACTACTCCTAAACTGTGAACTCTTGCATCAATTCCAAAAATTTATATATAATCATCCATGAATTGGTGCAACATGCATAATTACTAAGTGAATTTTGGATAGGAGAAGAACCCCTAGTTTACATCTTAGATACTCAAAAGCATCCTTGAGAAATGGTTTGGAAATTATATCTATAATTTGTTCTTTAGGCTTCACATATTCAAGCCTTGAATCTTCGTAAACTCCTTGCAAGAAATGCTTCAATTTGAGCTATATAATCTTTTGATTAAGCCTCACTTTCATCTTTACTTTTGTTTTCTTTCTTTGAACTACCAGTGGTTAGTGAAGACTTGAAAGAATTCACAAATGTAGGCATACTATTATCATAATTTCTTAATTCAACTAAACCATCAAGTGTAAGAGCATTACTTGGCATAGCCCTAACCTTTTGAATTTTAAATGTATTTATGACACATATAGGTAAGGGAGTTCTATGAACTTTATTTACAATGTAACTATCACTAATAACTCACCAAGAGCTCTAATTACACTCACAACTTCCTTATTTGATACACATACTACACAATATTCTCACCTTCCTTCATTCTCATATCATCATATTTTATTCTTAGACTCTTTGACTTGTCTCTCAATGCATTCTCATCTCCACCATGTACTAGTGTCAACTTATCCTGCATATCTTTAGCACTGGTCAAGTTCTTGATATCATTCCAGATTATTTAGGTTATATTTAATCCCTATCATCACACTATTGTGTTCTCTTTTTTTATTCATTTCATCCATTGTCATTGGACTAAGAGGAGAAACAAATGTATTGTCTAGCCACTTTAGAGCATGATCTCTAACTCTAGATAAGTCCATCCTCATTCTATTTTACCATGAGGAAAAGTTCTCCTTGTTAGGATAAGGTGAGTCTTGACTCTTTCTTGTATGACATCTTCAAATCTTTAGCTCAAGTCCGTAGAAATTTTTTTCCTTCAAGCACTCAACTTTGATACCAATTTTTAGATAATTGAGTGGGGTGAATCAATTATTAGTAGTTATCTCTCAGGCCTTAAAAAAATTCAAAACCTACATATACTTTTACAGGAATAACTTGGTAACCACATATAACATTTCATCTTTCACTTATAAATATTTTAATTCAAAGTGATATCTTACTATTGATTACTATATCCAGTATCAAAGTAACATATTAACTTATACTGAGTTGCAACATAAAACATTTAACATGAAATCGACTTTGCAACACATAAGCAATCACATAATTGAACCTATAATTTAAATCTGGAAACCCTGTAAAGGGAAAAACCCACATGGGAAAAGAAACCCAAATAATTCACTCTTTCGAAGTGAGCTTTTCTAGGAGCAAAGCTTGTAAAAGGTTTACATGAAAATTTATAACGTGACCTATTTGGAGGATTTCAACCAAAGATCTTGACCTTATTCACTCCTTGACATTTCTAAAGAGTGACTTACTTTAAATGACTTACAAACATCACTAATGGATGTTACCATGTGGGATTTCATAGACTTGTTAGAGTCACTTGGTTTAGAGATATTTTCTACTATAATGGTAAGAATTTAATATTCAAATGATTTGTTTAGGTTTAGCACTACATGTTGGAAATATAAAAGGAGTAACTAAGAGGGGAGGGGTGAATTAGTTACCACAAAAATAAATCGCTGATCCCTTAGATGTCAATACAAATCAAAACTCCAACTAAACTATATTCTGTTGCAACTGGACACACACACACACATGCACTTGGTTTACACTAGAAAATTTTGTAAGGTGCTAAACACTGAAATAACTCGACAACTGCTTATCATAAAATATTAAGATATTATCTATGATTATCATTATTTAACTTAGTTTCAAACACATAATATAAATATTATGAACACAAGTGACACCAAGATTTAATGTTGAAACCCAATTTGGTAAAACCACAAATTGCAACTAGTTACTCATTTTTTCTCTTCTAAAGTGGGCCTTGTTAAAAGCCAATCCTATTAAAGGTTATAAAATACACTATTAGGTGTGATTCTATTAAAGGATTTAATCACCCTATTAGGAGTGGCCTTGTTAGAGGTCTTTAGACACTTCAAAATAGAAACTCCACCTTGTTAGAGAATTTACAATTAGTTGGTAAGCCAACTCTGTTAAGAGATTTAGATCACTACTACAATGGTTAGAAAGTAACAATGAGATTACCTAATTTTTGATGCAACTGAATCACTGATTACATATCTCAATTCTGGCTTAAATAGTTGATCCTTCCTAATTGAATGTATCTTTATAGCTCAACAAGGATATTTTGTGTAACATCAAAGATAATACACAATTAATAAATTATTTTCAACAATCTCCCTCTTTGTCATTGATGGTAACACAACATGTCATAATATAATGAAATTTTAGAGAAAGAATAAAGTAAGGAACATATCCTTAGTTTCATTCTAATTCTCATTCTTGAGAACTCCCTCCTTTAGTGTGAACTCCCTCTACTTTCAGTTTCTGCCTCTATCAACAAAACTCTGACTTCAACATCTTCTTCTAATAGGAAACTTCCCTTCTTTGATATTAGACCAAGTTCTCCCTCTTTAACATCTTTCCAAATATATACTCTCCCTTATTATAAAATTTCTATGAGATATGACAACAAACTTCTCCCTCTTTGACATATCATGCCAAAGACAATATTGAATGAATATAAATGTACCTCATGTACATATCCATTTTCAATGTGCCTTAACAATACTACATCAATTGTTTGATCTTCAACATGCTCTGGTTGATGCATCACTAAACTACATTTAGTGAGCTTAAGATAGGGGAATGGCCCCTAAATTACCTCTTAGATGCAAAAATGCATCCTTAGGTAATGGCTTAGTGAATATGTTCGCAATTTGTTCTTTAGTATTCACATATTCCAATCTTACCTCTTTATCTTGTACCAATTCTCTCAAAAAATGATATTTTATAGAAATGTTCTTTGTTTTGGAATGCATCATAGGATTCTTTGATATATTAATTACAATGATGTTAGCATAGAATATAACCACTGGATCCTCGATATCTATCTTCATACTTGCCAACAGTTGCTTAAACCAAACAACATTGGAATAATTAACTGCTACGACATATTCTGCCTTTTCTTTGGAATGAGAAATACAATTCTACTTCTTGCTTGTCCAAGGCACTAGTCTTTTACCAAGAAAGAATGCTCCACCAATTATGTTTTTCTACCATCAACACTTCCTGCCCAATAAACATCTATGAATGCTTTAAAATCCAAATTATCTCCTTTTTTGTACCATAATCCATAGTCTTTCGTACCTTTCAAATATCTCAAGATTATCTTAATTGTCATCAAGTGATTTTCTTTGACATTTGCTGAGAATATTGTCACCATACCAACTATTAATACAATATTATGGCTTGAGTGCACTACATACTACAATTTTCCAATCATTGATCTATATGTGGTTTGATCTACCTCTTTGGAATCATCATTTTTGGAAAGCTTATGCCTAGTAGACATAGGTTTTCCAACAGGTTTTTAATCTTTCATTCCAAACTTCTTTAGTATCTCCTTGATATATTTGGATTGAGTAATGTAGATACCATCTTTCTTCTATTGGATCTACAATCCAACAAAGACTTTTATCTCTCCAAGCATGGACATCTCAAATTATTTACTCATCTCTTCTAAGAATGCCTTGCATAAGTCATCATTTCCTATAAATAAAGTGTCATCCACAAATATTTCTACATACACAATATTCTTGTTTGGTCTTGCTTTGATATACAAATTGCTATTATCATTTGTTCTTTGAAAACCAATCTTTAACAAGTAGTTATGAAGTCTTTCATATCAAGCTCTAGGAGCCTACTTGAGACCATACAATTCTTCATGTAATTTTTAGACCATATCTTTTTTGCTAGGATCTATAAAACCTTCTAGTTATTCTATGTAGACTTCCTCATTAAGAATTCCATTCAAGAATGTAGATTTTACATCCATTTGATAAACTCTAAAGCCTCTTTGTTTTGTATTTGATAGCAAAGTTCTAACACCTTCTAATCTTACAATAGGAGCAAAAGTTTCACCATAATCAATACCTTCTTCTTTAGAATAACCTTTACACACTAACCTTGCTATGTTTCTTAGAACTTTTCCATCTTCATTTAACTAATTTTTGAATAGCCACTTTGTGCCAATTAAATTTTTATCCATGGGTCTAGGAACAAGAGTTCAAGTCTTATTCTTCTCTATTTTTTTGATTTCTTCATTCATAGATTCAATCCATCTTTCATTATCCAAAGCATCTGTAACATTTGTGGGTTGAAATTCATCAAGAAAATATGTACCTTTCAATTTATTTCTTATCATTGTTCCATTTGACTTGTCTCCAATGATGTGATTAGGTGCATGGTTCCTTCTAACATATCTTGCTAACATAGGTACTTTGGATTTAAAACATGTTCCATTAACCTCTTCATGACTTTCTACATCAAGCTTGAGTCCTAGTGTCTATGACTCGGGTCCATTAGACTCAGTTTGCTTTGGCAATAGCTCAGTAGCTTTTGATTTATAACTCAAGTCCTTTAGACTATGACTTAGGTTGTACTGGTTGCAACTCGGTGTGATGACTCCTTTCCATCATCCTTCTAGTTTATCCAATTTATGATAAACAATCATTTATTTTTATAAAAATAGTTTTCCCTGATGATCCCTTATGGGTGTATAACACTCATTTATATACTTTGTTATAAGAAAATGTGTGACTTTTGTTAAGTAATTTTAATATTAATTATATGATTAAAAAATAATATTTAATTATTATTTAATTTATTTAACTCATTATAATTATGATATAATCTTATATAGTAATTAATTTTTATATTGTCAAATATATCATTGTATATAATAGATTATATTCTATTTTACTTTAATATTATTATTCTTAATAATATTATTATATAATATATTATTTTAATATTCATATATCTTATTAATTTGGGTTCATGACACTCGATAGCTTTTGGAGATTTTGTGGACTCGGGAGGTGAGGCATCCTAACTTTCGAATAGATTTGGAAGTGTATCATGTTCATAGTAAACAAACCTTTTGTAATCCTCAGTTCTATGTTACTTTCTTCTTCACTCTTTTATGCAAATTCATCAATTCTCACATATGCACTTTCTGTGATCTTATGAGTAGTTAGATTGAAACACTTGTATTGTTTAGTTCTATAGGAGTATCCTAGGAATATGCCTTCATCACCTTTGACATCAAATTTACCTTTCCTAGATTCCTTGAAGATATAACATTTGCTACCAAATACTTTCAAGTAATTTACATTAGGTTTGTAGTCATACCATATTTCATAAGGAGTTTGATTTGAATCTTTCTTCAATTTTACTCTGTTCAAGGTATGCACTATAGTACTAATTAATTCCTTCTACTATTTGATTGCGATGCATTTTTCTAACATTAAGGTTCTTGCACAATCCATGATGGATTTGTTCCTTCTTTCAGTTATGCCATTTTATTGTGGTGTACTAGGGGCTGATACTTGTCTCTAAATTCCTCTTTCAATGAAAAATTCAATGAACTCACCACCTCTGTCTCATCTCAAACATTTTAGCTTCTTTCTAGTTTCTTTCTCTATTCTTGTCAGATACCACTTAAATTTTTGAAAAGATTTAAATTTTTCTTTTAGATACATTACAATCATCATTCTAGAATAATCATTAACAAAAGTAATAAAGTGCTTATCTCCACCATAAATTTTAATTCCAATAGGTGCACGTAAGTCTGTATGAACTAGCTCCAAGACTTGTTCTAAATGATAGTTCTTTCTTTTGAAACTAGTATTTTCCATCTTACCAATTTGGCAATATTTGCATAGACATATATCAGGTTTCCTCAGACTAGGAATATCTTTTATGACATAACTAGCTTTCTTCTACTTGAGTAATAAAACATTAAATTTCACTAATATCTAGAGAATATATTACCTTTTGTTTGTTTGCTAGATCCAACTAGATTTCCTTTTCCATCCAGTAGTTTGGCCTTCCCATTCATGAATTCTACCTTGAATCCAATGTTATTCAACTATGCCACACTTAGTAGATTATGCTTTAGTCCTTCAACCTAATAAGCATTATCACATCTAAGTTCATTGGTTAGTGAGATACAACCTTTTCATTTTATGCAGCAAGGTTCATTGTTTATAAATCTCACACTAACGTGATCATAATGTTTCATGTGTTCAAATTTTGTTTTATCACTAGTCATATTATGTGGTTAGCTATGATCAATAATCCATGTATAATTTTTGCTAGCATGAGAGATAAGTTCCATTTTATCTTCTACATTATCTTCTTCATTGTTTACATCAATATATATCATTTCATCATCTTCACTACTATCTGAATCTTTAGCTATAAAACATTGTTTCTTATATTTTTCCTTGTAGTCTTTGTTGTTTTTGAAATCCTTCTTGCCTTTGTATTTTATGTGCTTCTTTTAATTTATGTCTTTTGTGTTTGGGCACCTTGTAGGTATGTGTCCAAATTCTTTACAAGAGATTTACAGATTAAAGGAATTTTACCTTTATACTTTCCTTTACCTTTGGGATACCTTCTTGCAAGTAATGTTTCAATGGATTCAAGATCATTGTCAAAACTGTCTTCATCTTCACTTTCAAATTGTTTTCTTTTAGATCTTTTAGCTTTCTTCTTGATTAATACCTTGGCTTCAAACAAAGACTCAAGATTGCTAGAACTAGGAGTATAATTATCATATTTATCTAGTTCAAATGTTGTCAATCTTCCAACTAGAGCATTCAAAGTTATGATGTTATTTTGGTCACATCTCATCTATTGAATAGAAAAAACTCTAATTGCATAGATAGGAAGAAGGATTCTAAGTACCTTGCTTACCACTATTATATCTTCAATTGTTCCCCCAGAGGCTTTGATAGCACTGACACTAGCTTTGATTATTTCACCATATTTTGCAATGATTTGATCCTCTCTTATTTTCATCTGATCAAACTGTCCTCTCAAGCTTTCTTCCTTGGCTCTTTTTACATTGTCATCACCTCCATGGATATCCTTTAGTCTAGTCCACATTTCATGAATAGTAGCACAATCTTTGACTTTGTCAAATTCAACATAGTTTTTAGCTAATGCTATGTCAATCATCATGATATTATGATTTTTTTTTCAATAATTTCTTCTATGGACATGGTATTAGTAGGAGCTTTATAAACAGTGTTTAAGTATTTCAAAGCTAAATCACTAATGGTCGCCAAATGCAACTTCATAAGTTCCTTCCATGATGCAAAGTTGTCTCTATTCAACTTTGGTATCTCCCTTTTGTAAGACATCCTAATATTTAGCTTAGGTCCTTGAAACTTTTTCTACAAGCACCAAGTAGCTCTGATACCAATTATTGGAAATATAAGAGGAGTGACTAAGAGGGGAGGGCTAAATCAATTACCACAAAAATAAATCCTAGATCCCTTAGATGTCAATACAAATGAAAACTCTAATTTAACTATATTTTTTTGCGACTCGACAAACACACATGCACTCAGTTAACACTAGAAAATGTTGTAAGGCGGTAAACATTGAAATAACTTGGAAATTTCTTATCATATTAAGATATTATCTATGATTATCCTTATTTAACTTAGTTTCAAACACGTAAAATAAATAGCATGAAAATAAGTGACACCAAGATTAAACGTGGAAACCCAATTTGGGAAAACCACCAATTGCAACTAGTTACTGATTTTCACTCTTCTTAAGTGAGCCTTGTTAGGAGAAAACCCTGTTAAACATTACAAAACACACTTTTATGTGCGACCCTATTAGTTATCCAAGGTTTAGATGTATTAATACAACTTTTCACAATCTACAGAACCCATATCCATAAAACATTATTATGCATGAACTATAGCATACAATACTTAAACTTTGTAGGTTACTGTCCTAGGTCAAAATAATTTTTAGGAATGTAAACATGAAACATAACATATTCAATAACACATTTGACACATGGATTTTATGTGGAAACCCAATTTGGAAAAAAATACCAGTAACATGCTACTAATTCTCACTCTTCTAACTAAAGTGATGCCCTATGAAAGTCCAACCATGTTAAAGGTTACAATACACACTATTAAATGTGACATGGTTAAAGGATTTCAATCACCTTATTAGGATTGAGCCTTGTTAGAGGACTTTATATCATTCACTTGTAATGTCACCCATTTAAAGGATTTACAAATGATTGTTAGGTCAACCTTAATCCAAAGGATTTACCCTAGATGAAAAAATAATTAGAAAGTAATAGTAAGGCTTGATATGTTAACAAATTACAACTCACTTATAGATTACATATCTCTATTTCAGTTGTCCATTATGCTTTGCTTTCACACACTTCAGCTCTAATAACTTGTTCATCCTTCAAGCATTCATAATCTCAATCCTTCTTTCTTTGCTTGCCAATAGCAGTCTCTTCTATTTGGCCACTGAATGAAGCAATATCTTAAACTCATTGTCTTCCTTAGGTTCTCACACATGATAACCTTTGCTTCTGACCAAATCTCTCTATAATTAGAGATTTAAAATCTTTTTCTGCTTAACCTTAATCATCCATTTTAGGATTAGGTAGGACTACGTAGAATTAATGAATCTAACTTCATCTCTAATAACTTGTTCATCCTTCAAGCATTCATAATCTTAATCCTTCTTTCTTTGCTTGCCAATAGCAGTCTCTTCTATTTGGCCACTGAATGAAGCAATATCTTAGACTCATTTTCTTCCTTAGGTTCTCACACATGATAACCTTTGCTTCTGACCAACTCTCTCTATAATTAGAGATTTAAGATCTTTTTCTACTTAACCTTAATCATTCATTTTAGGGATAGGTAGGATTAGGTAGAATTAATGAATCTACCCAGTTTTTTATTTGGTTCCTTCAAAAACTTCTTCTTCAATCCTCTTTGAATTTTTCTAAAAATGGTTTACTTTGAGTTTTGTGCCACTAGCTCATTGTATTTATCTTTCACACACTTCATAATTCAAGAAAATAAAATAGTCAGCTTAGATTAGTCAAATCTATGATTTAATATGAATATTGGCACTCAACATCAATATGTTGTTACTTGGCTTCCATACTATTCTTCCACTCATCTTCAACTAGTTTACTCAAAAAACACTAAAATTTACTTGGCTTACACTAAATTCAATTGGCATACACTAAATCTTCACTTTTCTCGACTCCAACTAATTTTTTGCTTGGTTTACACTAACTTTTCTAGGTACCTACTATCCACTCGGTCAAGCTTGATAGACTCAATTCTTCTTACTTGTTCTTCTAGACTTAATCAATGTATTTGTCCTTTATATCCTTAAGTAGATAATCAATACATTATAACATTACTGTCTTAACCGATATTTGTACTCCTTTCTCATACCATAACTCAACCTTTCCTCTAGGTGCTCTTGTTATTAGATTTGATCAAAACCTCCTTCATCACTCAAACAAATGGTAGTACTCAAATTAACTAGGCCATTATCTTACCAGTAAGTAGCAGGTTTGACATCAGTGAAAAATAATGATTAAAACACATCATCATACTTGTATCAATCTTTTCTCAACAATCTCCCTCTTTGGCATTGATGAAAATCCAATTCCAACAACAATACCAAAAAGAAAATAATTCCTTCTATTGAAATCTCTCTCTCTCTCTCTCTATCAATATCTTTCATCTTTTATATATGCTACAAAATTTGGTTCTAATCAACAAACAACCAACTCTTCCTTATGAATCCATCTGTCATCTTGTAGGTTTTCTCCTTCTAACTTTCTCTTTCTCCTCTAACTTTCTCTTGTAGTCATTCCTCCCTCTTTAGTAAACATCAAGTACATTATCTCCCTCTAAGTAGATATTTCATATTTATTTCTCCTTCTAAGTATTTCTCCCTCTTTCACACTTTGTTTTGTATTCTAGTATTTTGTTTTAGATTACGATAAAAATAGGTTTTGAAGGGACCCCAAAACCCTTTTACATCAAAATCAGGTTTTACAGGGACCTGAAACCACTAATAAATTCTAGGTAATAAACCTAGGTTTTACAAGGACTTGGAACTGACAGTATATATAAAAAACTAAAATCCAGAAACTAGGACCAAACACAGGAACTAGAAGAACTAGCCAGCAAACAAGACCTGCACAAGAACCCGACCAGAAAAGAAGACCCAAGAAACTATTGCAATTCTGTAATCTTCATAGCCTCCTTACCAATCTTAGCCATATCCTGGATGTGTTGGTGTTTGAAAATGTTACCTATTTCCAATTACCCTGATGAGAACAAGATGCATCTAGGGGCAGCTAACTCCCATTATCAACACATCCATTCAGACACCAGGCCAACTATAAGGCTATACTCCTTCTGCACTTTAGGCTCTGCAAAACCTAGGCGGGTGGACCTATAGATTCTTTATATGGTACCAGTTGTCAAAGCATACACTGAATCTAATATGAAGCAGATAAAACCCTTATTTCTTCTATACTCAACCAAGAATCATAAGCATGAAATAGCTAAGAACATAAATCATGAAACTGGCAAGCTAAGTGTGGGTTAACATTGAGTAGCTTTCAACATAAAAGGGAAAATTGATTTAATATGTTGATAACAGCAAGACCCAAGTATGAACAACAGAACTTAATGATCCTATCTCTGACCAGTGCCTTATCTGTTGGGCAATTAAATGAATCATAACCATACATCTCCTAGAAACCTCAAACGTATCTCTACATTAAGATCCCCGATCTATCTTTCACCTTGTGAATAGACATCTGCTACAGAATGAATCTCATACTCAGAAAATCCTATCATGAAATCTGCAAACCCTGTGACAAATATCAAGCAATTACATGGTTCTTTGTTCCATAAGCAAGACATTTTAACCACATACATTTCAAAATGTAATGCAACCTAATTCATGCTCTTTGATCACAAATTAGAAGAAATAACAGAGCCATAATCAAGAGACAAGATTCAAACTAAACTTCAAACTTTTGCTGCACTTTATTTGTTTTCCTTGAAATCAAATACATGAAATGTACAGAAAATAACTCATAGATCACCCAACAGAAAAGAACTATCTGCAAAACTTAAAATGTTGTTCAATACAAGAAGAAATGTTGAAGAATTACGTGGTATCACAGTATGGGAACATATCAAAACTGGATCCAAAATTTGGTATCTCAGTAGTGACTGGTTTTTCTCCAAAAACTGGAACCCTTACAAATGAAAAAAGAAAGAAAGATATAGCAAGAAATGAATTCCCGGATCTGATATGCAATTGTCAGGTGTCCACTTGAAATCCAATCCTCTGTAACTGAAAAACCTCTTTCTTCTTTCATCCCTTCTGATCTGATTTTATTTCATCATTAATCTGTAACAAACTTGCAAAATATCCTTGCCTAATGATGAAAACCATTTACTTGCCAAAATATCTGATTGCCCCATGAAAAAGCCAGTGAAAATGAGTTTTTACTGAGTAAATCAGAACAAATTCGACCCTAACTACATTTCCATTGCCTTCTACTGATATCCAGGTCATTATCTTGACAAAAAAAACAAATCTGAACTTCCTGGTATGAATATGGTTGCACTTTAGGTACCTGATAGAAAACCTCATGCAGCTCAAACTGACTGATACTTGTGCAAAAACCGACTCCAGAAATGGAAAATTTGGATTCTCACGATTCCAACGGTATATGATAAGGCATATCTAGCCTCTGAGAAACGCCTGAAATCTTCGTTTGAAAAACAGTCCCTTGCATGTCAGTTTCTTGGCAAAATAATTTTAAAATAAAAATTTTAAAATCATTTTATTTTTTCTAGCCCTTCCAAATTCGAGTCAACTCTAGGTTTGACCAATGCCACGTGTCACTTTCTGATTGGTTGTTATCTCCAGCCGGGACCCACGTTGCATTTTGAATCTTGCCGGATTTTTAGAATTTTCCGGCGACCTCGCTATGTCGCTAGCCGGATTTTCCAAGATTTTTCGGCAAGCGACATAGCGACCTGCCGGATTTTTGACTTTTCCGGCCGCCTATAAGCTGCTGATGTCATCATTTGGGCATGCATTTTTATTTAAAATTTATTATGTCATTGCCTAACTGGCCAACTGGACCCACCTACACATGCACTTGGCTTCAAAAGCCACTGTCTTATTGACATTGAACTTATTGAGTGCATTAGTATTTAAACTATAAAATATTTCGTCACTCACCCAATGTGGGATAAAACGTTTTGAGTTTTTCCTTTTACTGCAGTTTTTTTGCTTGCAAGGCACATGCATTTGATGCCATCTTCACATTCCTCCTTGGCTGGATGCTTTGGCCCTTCTTTTAATGCGTTGTTTTCTCTTTTGAACTGTGTCTTGGGCTGTACATTACATGCCCCTTGTTAAAAACGTGATCTGCCCCCATTTTATTCTTTTGTTTTACACAGGAGACTTCTGGAGCAGCTGTGGACACCTTCCTCTATGCTTGTGGGTTTCATTCTTCCATATTACATTGTTGCTACTTCATACATAAATTGCTGCCTTCATACTTGCTTGGCTCTATGGATTTCCCTATGAAAAATGTTTGAAACAATGTGCTCATTTTTCTGTGTTATTGTTGTGCAGCCCATGGGAGATATTAAAAACAAAGAAGATGTTCATTCCCTTTCAAAATGAGAATGTTTAAGACAACAATTTAAACATGGATGGGTGTGCTTATTGAAAATCTGCCTCTAAACATTATTGCAATGCCCAAATTGGGGTGCACGTAGCATTGGACTTGCTGTAATAACTGATTTTGCTTCACAATTCTTTACACTTTCTCTCCTTTTTGCATAGATGCCCAAATACCTGTGGCTTGGATGATATCTTTGCAGATCAGTTTTGTTTAAAATAATAGACTTGTTTTTCTTTATTGAGGAAGAAGTAAACCAAGTAATATCCACAATTATAATCATGAGAATAGGAATCCCTTGTTTTCATCAATTACAACATGAGCAACCTCATATTTATCACATGAGCCCACTGTAATGATTGGAATTAAAAACAATCACTGAAACATCACTTTAAAATTCTACTTTAATCATTTCCGTACTAGTGTGAAATTTGTGTCTGGAGGCCTGCCAGGTGGCCGTAAAAACTAACTCAATCAAGTAACCAGGCCATGAAAATCGGCATGAGTGTTCAATCCTGCATACTCTATCACACTGCAAATTTTCAACCCATGATGGATTCCCAGTCAAAAGATTTTAATTGCCGAACATCCATACTTCAATTACTCTGCAGGCAAACAATGTTAAAAAACATAAACTGGGCTCGGGTTCGGCATTATAAACTGGGTTATTGATCACTTGGGGTTTTGAAAACTAGGATATAAGTTCTTTTCCATGAAGAGGATATAATTCCATGTTTTGGGCTCATGAAGAATCACAGGGCACATTTGGCGAATTTCCGAAAACAGGCACTTGGAAATTTTTACTGGCAAATGTGTCAAAAAGTGATTTTTGGCAAATGTACAGACATAAGAAAGTATGCAAATGGATTCATCATGACTTAAGAACTGACATACTTCAAGGATTTCTAGGACACAACACAATGGTACAATCCATTTAGGCTAGCCAATCACACGATCAAAGTTATAACATGCCGAACAGGGGTACGGATCAATCTAGATACCGTAGCCGTAACAAAACAATGCAAACTGGGTTTTTGATCATGTTAGCAAACTGATCAAATGGATTCGACATGATCTCCAAATTGGAACATATGAAGTGTCTTACCCCTAGAACACAATGCAAAAAGGATTTTTTCATTTGGGTCAACTGGGTCAAAGATATGATTGGTCGAACAGGGCTTCCCAGAATTGTGATCAACTAGTTAAATGCACAAAACAGTAAATGACCAACTTTGCGGGGTGCAAAACCTAGTCAAAAGGATTCAAAAAGACTTGAAAATTGAAACATAGGTTCTTTGTTATACACACTAAACATCCCCAAAGTGACTAGTCATGACACAATCCTGGGTAAAAGATATTCAGATGCAAACTAGGCCTCTGATCGCTATTTGACACTTGGTAGAATTGCAAATTTTGACACTAGCTCAAAATGGGACTTCACAGAATGATTCGGGATGGCAAAATAACATTTTGGATCATATGCATATGTCAAATGAAAGGTGTTAAGCCACTCAAACACCATCTAGGCCTCAAGCTACCAACTGACCACATGCATAAAAGGCACTTTAGGACATGATTTTCCAAAATTTTCAAAATGTGACTAAAAATGAAGCATGCAATTTTTAGTCCCAACAGGATGGAGTTAGTAGCTAAAGAAGCAACATCAATCAAAGCTTTTCGCCTCAAACTCTGTCTTGTCCTCTTTCTTGGGCCCTCCGAAGATATGGTTCCTTCATTAACTCTTTTACCCAGAGTTGTCGTAGCTGCATAGATGCTTGAGGTAACTTGCTCCAGTTTTGTTCCACTTTCCCTAATGAGCAGTCTAAGATTCTACTCGTAGCCCTTTAGTTTTTTTGGGATATCTCCCATTTGCACCTCCATGTGTTGAATAATAGCCTAGTCAACCTCCTGGTTATCTTGCAATGTATCCACTTTCTTCTTCAGCCCCATTATTTCATTATATAACCAGGAGTCAACCTGAAGGAAAGAGTCAGCTTTTTGTTTAGCAGAGTGGAGGAAGGAAAGACTGGTTTCCCTCTTCGGGGAGTCACCTGCATCATCAACAATGGTGTGTGGAATAGGGCCATCTTTATCAATATGAATCCCCCCGTCCAATGGTTCCATCTCACCAGGCTCCTCTTAAGTATGGTGGCTTTGTCCCACCTTATCATGCCCCTTAGTCTTCTTCAAAGGAGTGGAAGCTTTCCCCATGTTTTCCTCCTCACTCAAAATGGCTAAATCATTATTTTGTTTATCTTTTTCACCTCCCCTAGACTCGAGGTGAGTGTCCTCATTTTTAGACTTGCTTTGTTCTGAATTCACCTTCATAGTGTCTTCCTCTCTCCCCTCCTCATTATTGTCTTTCGAGTTTGGGTAACCATCCAGGTTAGAGCTAAACTCCCTAGCATCTATACCCTCCTCTTCCTCAGGGGCCTCCTTATAAGAGCCATTAGTGCTCTCCACCTTAGTGTCCTCTTCCTCAATATGTCTTTGAGAACTAGAGGGTTTCAGTTTAACCTTTGTTATCTTTTTAACACTCTCATTCATTTTTCCTATAACAGGATTAGGACTTTTATGCTTGGCAGTGGACAAGGACGAAGCAATGGACTTATTTTTACAAAAACCCTCAATGAGTAAAATTAGACCTTCATGTAATATGGGTCAAGACTATTTCTTTTAATGGGCATTCAAAGTTTGGAGCAAAGAAAACTGCAAATGGAAAGGGAAGGAGATTCTGTCCTTGTACTTGAAATGGTTAAGGAAAATAAAGTGGAATTTGTGCACCCTTTTACTTCTACCATCAAGGATGAAGTATTCATGAATACAACCAAGCACATCATGCCAAATACCTTTTATCTGTTGCACATCAAAGAAGTCACCGCTCTTTTCCAATTGTAGTTCTTCTTCTTCCGTCTTCGAGAATTTTTTGTAGGCTGTGTTGGAAATACTGGTCTACTTTGAAAACTTGATACCTTTCATGGGAAGACCGATGACTTCAGCAATGAATTCCTCAGTCAGCTTACCAGACACTCCATGTAGGGTAACTTTGTCATCCGCCCAGTTTTTAAAGAAGGCAATGGTAACATGGGGTTTGAATCTATGCAATCGCTCTAGGTAGCTGGCCACCTTCCCTTTCTGGAGAATCTTCCAAAAATCTTGCCTAGCCTTCCAATCATCACATTTTTTAGGTTACTACTTCCTTGGTTCACCTCCCATAGTGTAGAGCAGACAAGAAACTAGAGACACCCAGATATCAAAAGTAGAGAGAAAGAAGTGAGACTAATTTTTTGTGACACAATATCGAGAATGCCTTTTTGAGGATACGTGCAGAGAGCATATAGCCTTCACATGAATGTAGCTCCTTGGGAATGTTGAACTGACAATCATAAGGCCACTCCTGCAAATCATTAAATTTCTAATCCAAGCAAATCTTTCCCACTCTAGAATGAATAACATCATAATTAATGATTGCTTTAAGATCCACTTGTTTGTGCAAGTCATCGAGACACCTCATCTTTTGCCCCATTTGAATTGCCTGATTAGCTATCCAATCAGCAACCCTATTGGCTTCTCTATAAGTATGGGAGATGACCACCTTTTCAAAATTTTGAAAACAAGTTTTGATTTTCATAACCGTTGCCTCTATAGACCAAGAGGTAGTATTTTTTTTAAAGGATATTTATAATATTCAGAGAATCACCTTCCAACCATAATTTGGAGTACCCCAACTCAACAGCTAAAATGGTGGTATATAGGGCAGCAATAGCTTCAACAATATGACTATTTGAATGGCCAATAGGTATTGCAACAACATCGATAACATTTCCCATATGATCTCTAAGAACACCTCCACATCCTGCTCTTCCTGGGTTGCCCTTGGTTGCTCTGTCAAAATTCCTTTGATCCATCCATTAGGAGGAACAAGCCATTTTATAATCAATCTAGGATTATCAATTTTCAACTTAGGATCTTGAGATCTTAAAGGGTGATCAAGTTGGAAGGTCTAAGCAGGCTCCCTCTGGGACAAAAAATTATCCTTGCATGCTCTGATAATATTCTGACCCAGCACCCAACCTAGAAGATCTTTGTTTCTAAATATCCTATTATTTCTTTCTTTCCATAAACCCCACCAAAGATGGGGGAGTGTTAGTTTCCAAAGAAATTGTGCGTCAGGATCCTTTGAGGGGCACCTCCAGCTCTTGAAAGTAAGCTCCACATTGTTTTTATGAATCCATGTCATGCCCCAAAAGTTCAAAATTTTAGTCTAGACTTCCTGAGAAAAAGAACAACTCAAAAACATATGATCTCTATCTTCATAACCCTTTCTGCATAAAGAACACTTGTTAACCAAATTTATACCTCTTTTTTGCAAATTATCTAGAGTTAGAATTTTGTTTTGGAGAAGAGTCCAATAGAAAATGTTAATTTTGGGAGTGAGACCCTTAATCCAAGCTATAGTCCAAAGAGGTTGATTGTTCTTATTCCTAGGAGCAAAGATAGAAGAGACTTTGAAATTCCCACTAGGTTCAGCAAACCAGATAATCTCATCCTCCAGACAAGGGTAAAGAGAGACAACATTAAGGGATAATTGGATATTATTGAACACTTGGCTAACATCAGTTAAATTCACCCATGAGTCATTCTGCCAGTAATGAAAAACAAGAAGGCCAAATCTCTGCTTGCAACGATCAATAAAGTTCTTGTCATTAAAATCTTCAATCAAAGGGTGATCCAAAAGCCAGATATCTTCCCAAAAATTCACTTTAAATCCATTGTCAACTTTCCAAGCACAACTTTTTTTTAAAGTATTCTTGGTCCCCTGAACAGCTGCCCAAAAGGAGAAAGAGTGAATAACATCAGGAGAATCAAGGAAACTAGGAAGGGAGTCAACATTGGAGAGATACTTATGTTTCCATATGGAACTCCACTCTCTATTGTCATGATACACTCTCCACCCCTGTTTGGGAAGAAGGGCTTTATTCAAACTACTGGTTTTCCTAATTCCTAATCCCGCTTCATTGTGAGGTCTAGTATTTTGTTATTCTCCCTCTTTGACAACAATTCCAAAGAATTGTCATCTTAACATTCAGATATTAACAATTTTAATTTATCCCTATACCACCTTACTTGTGACTGATCTATTGTTCCATCTCTTTGATTACTTTGGGTAGCTCCTAAAATAATATCCACTACATCAATGTGTAAGATACAACATTCAACTTTGTTGATGTAGGGCACTAATTATGCTTCTTAAGTAGCTTTGGATAGGGGTTTCACCCCTATTTTACCTCTTAGATACTCATGAGCATCCTTAGGTAGTGTTTTTGTGAAGATATCACCTATCTACTCTTTTGTATTCACATATTCCATCTTCACTTCTTTGTCTTGAACTAACTGTCTCAAGTAATGATACTTGATTGCAATGTGCTTAGGCTTGTTTGCATCATAGGGTTCTTTGAGATATTTATAGCACTTGTATTATCACATTAAAGTATCACTAGTTTAGTGACTTCTTTCTTCATACCTTTGAGTAGTTGTTTGATCCATATAATGTTTGTACAATTTACTATAGTAGAAACATATTCAACTTCAACAATAGATTAAGATATGCAATTTTTTTCTTTCTGGTCTAGGTGACCAACCTCTTTCCTAAGATAAAATTTTGCTCCACTAGTGCTCTTTCTGTCATCAATGTTTCTAGCCCAATCAACATCTGTGTAGGCTCTCAACTCAAACTTCTCATTTTTCTTGTAGTATAGACCATAGTCTTCTATTCCTATCAAATATCTCATTATTCTCTTAATAGAAATCAAATGATTCTCCTTAGGATTAGTAGATAATCTTGTAACTATCCCAATAGATAATGTAATGTTTGGTCTACTATGTACTACATATTAAAATTTGCCAACGATAGACCTATACACTATTTGATTCACATCAGTTGAATCATCATTATTTGACAACTTGTGTCCCACCACCATAGGTCTGCTAACTAGTTTTGAAACTTACAATCCAAAAGTTTTCAATATTTCCTTTACATATTTATACTGAGTGGTGTATATACCATATTTCATCTAAAATACTTGCAAACCAAAAAAGAACTTGATCTCTCCAAACATAGACATCTCAAATTCTTTTGTCATTTCATTTACAAATGCCTTGCATAATCCATCTTGACCTTCAAATATGATATCATCAAAAAAAATTTCAACTAGTAAAATACATATACCTCCTCCTATCTTCAAGTATAGATTGTTTTTATCATTACTCCTCTCAAATCCAATATTCACAAGATAATTGTGAACCCTTTCATACCATGCTCTTGGTGCTTGCTTTAAACTATATAAAGATTTGGGTAGTCTAATACCATATTCTTGTTGTTAGCATCAACAAATCCTTCTAGTTGTTCAATGTAAAATTCTTCTTCTAATATGTCATTCAAAAATGCAGATTTCACATCCATTTGATAAACTTTGAAACCTTTGTATGTAGAGTTCTCACTCCTTCGAATTTTGCAATAGAGGAAAATTTTTCTTTATAGTCAATTCCTTCTTCTTATGCATACCCCTTTCAAATAATCTTGCCTTATTCCTTGTGACTTCACCAATTTCATCTATCTTGTTATGAGGCCTCATCCTAGCACATTGTAGCATATCATAGTAGTTTATTTGAATTTTAGATAGTTTATATTTTGCATTGCAAATACTTTATATTTTGAGACCTTGTTATATGTTGGACTATTTTGGACTGTTACTCAGACTATTGGATACTATGGGATATTTTATTTTATGGTAGTCATTTATGATGTTAGAACTTATTTATGATGCTTGATGATTAGTTACGTTCATGTACTTGGTTGGTTATTTTATTAATGAGTAGAAAGTTATATTTTAATATAAATGTTAGATGGATTCTATATATGTATGAAAATTATGAAATGTACAAAAGCGTCATGTCATGATTGGTTCAATAATGGTAGTATTATATATGCACAAAGGTTAGAAATGAAAAACTATTATTCAATTGAGAAATGCCTTATGTTTTGATTCAATTATGAATATAGAATTGATTGAGGATTTATATATGCATATGTTTTATTTATCTTGGACTACTAATGTGTGGTTTGAGTGTGCAAGAAATATCCATGGTAAAACAAAGAACCAAGACTATACCCTTGTATTAATTGAGATTGCCAAGGTTAGATCTAATGAAGAGATCTTAACCTTGTTGTTAAGCATTGTACTTTGTGAATGTAATGTGAATGGATGTTTTATATTAAATTCCTTTTTGTGAAAATTGATTTTCCACTCATAATGTTAAATGTATGTTTATAGTGTCACTTGACACTAGTGTTGTTATGTGTTTATTGGCAAGTCAGGTTGAGTCATTGGCAAAAGACACCCAACCTTATTCCTAATCAGTTAGAAAAGTTTAAGTTTTTCATCCCCTTGCATAAAATATCTTATGAAGGTTTTAATTAAATTAAATTCCAGATTTTAAGTTTAGGGTGACTATAGAGGGCTTTGTTTGAGTCTAAGAGTGTTGTTTTAGTGAAATTAAGTTACCTACATGTTAGTACTATATGTTAGGGCTTTATTTTTAACTTTACTAGAGTTAAAAAATCTTTTCTAACACTTGTAAAATCCCATTTCTTAAGTATTGCGAAAATGGATGAAGTCTTATCCAAAATTCTGACCTTATCTTCAGTGAGTTGATAATTCCAACCAAATAGGGAAACTTAGGTGGAGTTAAAGTGTTTTTTCTCTTTCATGATGGAGAAAAATTAGGAATGTTTATCTTTTGAAGGGAAATTGGAAAATTGAGTGGACATTCACCCACTATCTAGTTTTAGAGAATTCTGGTTTTGGAGATTTGAAAGAAGGAAGGATAGAGCGCTCTTCTCAAATTGGGTCATTTACCATAGCTTGGAGAAAGGTTGGAGTTTTTGCCATGTTTTGGAAATTATGTTTTGTATTGTTTTTCTGGATATAAAATGTGTAAATTTTTCTATAGATGCATATGTGTGTTATTCATTGTCCCTGTTATATTGTTGGGTGTGGATGAATTTCTATTGCCCTATTTTTATTTGGGTTTGAGAGTATGATGTTAAGGGTGTGGAAGGACGTCACTCACCCTTGAGAGGGAAGAAGTGGTCTTTAGGGTGAAGGGGTTAGTTGGGCCTATCCCCTGAGTGTAAATTCTTTTCCCTAGAAGGAAGAGGGATGAACATGTAGTATGGGTTGCATGTGCTAGTACTTTGTTATGCACTTTGGGGGTGATAAGGGGAGAAATTTTGTGAGAGTTGGTATTCATTTTGTATGCTTTGTGAAGGAAAATTTGGCTTTCTATATTTGGCTTCTCCTCAAGGTTTTAGGCACACCTTCACCCATTCTATTGGTTCCTCTGGTAACCTATTGTGTAAGTTCAAAAGTGTGTTAAATGTTGTATCAAGTATGGTTGATTTATATGTGTGTGTTTGATTGTCACTCGATTGGTTTTGGTTTTCCAAGCTCGGTGGGTGGTCTCTTAGAGACCTGGGCTAGGAGATGAGCTCTCCATGGTATATAATGTTGTTTTGTATAGGTTTTTTGAATGGATGTGTGTTGAAGAAAATCTTGGAAGATTTTCACTTTCTATTGAAGATTTGAAGATGAATCATTTATGCACATTTGTAAAAGATATGTAATGTAGAATATCAACAGTAGATCTTCATGTGATTTGTAAATCGATGTAAGGATCCAATTATGATCGTAATATTTGGAAGAAATTTTCAATATTGTGAATATATATTTTGTTTTAAATATTTCTTACATTGTTTCCAAGAAATAAAATTTTATATTATTATTGTTTGTTTGTATATGTGTGTCTTGTTCAAGATAATTTGGGCATGACACTTGTTTTTGTATAGCCACTTGGTTCCAATCACATTTTTTGTCCTCTAGTCTAGGAACTAGAGTTCATGTCTTTTTCTTCTCAATATGTTCAATCTCTTCTTTCATGAATTTAATCTAGTCCACATTTTCCAAGGTATCTTTCACTAACTTAGGTTCATGCATGCTCAAAAAACATATATATCTTCTTATCTTATTTCTTGTCATTGGTCTAGCATTTCTATCTCCAATAATTTGTTCAACAGGGTGATGTCTCTTGACATACTTTGAAAATCTTCATTTTTCTCCACTTTCCTCATTAGGTATATCAAATTTTGAATCACTATGTATATCTCGATCAAGTAATTCAACATTTCTTTCATGTACACTAATCTCAGAATCAGAATGTGTCTTAGCTTTAGTCTACAACTTGATACTTGAGTACAGTTTGGTTCTTGAATGTAGCTTGACATTTATTGTATATAACTCATTAGTCACTGAAACTATTTGTTGATTTTCAACTTGATTTAAAACATCTTCATTAGTAGGCATACCTTCATAAAATTATACAAACGATTTGTATAACTATGGTTCCTTCATAGGTTTAGCCTCATGTACCTCTATAAATTCATCAAACTTCACAATTTCACTTTTCACAACTTTATTAGTGTTAGTATTTAAACACTTATAAGATTTACTTCTTGCGGAATACACAAGGAATATACCTTCTTCAGTTTTAGCATCTAATTTACCATTCCTAAAATCTTTAACAAAATAGAACTTGCTTCCAAATATCATAAAATATTTACATTGGGTGAGTATCCATACCCTAATTCAAAAAGTGTTAAATGATTACCTTTATTGACTTACACATAGTTCAAGGTATGGAAAGATGTACTTACAACCTCTCTCCAATATTTCAAAGCAACATTATTCTCCATCATGAGTATCTTAGCACAGTCCATTACAAATATGTTCCTCCTTTTAGCAATTCTATTTTGTGGATGGGTTCTAGGTGCAAATATCTGTATTTTGATTCCTCTATCATTAGAGAACATCTAAAACTCATTTGATGTAAATTCTTCCCATTTGATAGATCTCAAACATTTCAGACTATTACTTATTTCCTTCTCAACTTTTGCTAAGTACCACTTAAACATTTAAAAAGTATCATATTTCTGTTTTAGAAACATTACTGCCATCATCCTAGAATAATCATCAACAAATAACATAATGTACTTATCATCCTTGTAGCTTTGCACTTCAATTTTTTTACAAAAGTTGGTGTGAAGAATTCCCAAAATTCCTCTAGAGGTGTGAGTCTTACTCTTAAAACTAGATTTTTTCATCTTGCCTAACTAACATTATTTTCAAATTATATTGTCAGGTTTCTTCAACCTAGGAAAACCTTTGACTCTTCTCATGTTATTGATAATAACCAAGTTATCAAAATCAACATTATATAACCTCTTTTTCCATAACCACACATCATCAAATTCTATAACAAGATAAGTGGCATCATTCATATCAAGATAAAATATATTACCTCTATTTTGATCACCTTTCCCAATTAGTTTCCCATTAGTGTCATATATCTTAGTTGTCTTGTTCTAAAAATCAACCTTGCAACCTAAACTATTCAATTGTGACACACTCAACAAATTATAGTTAGGTCCTCCAACATTAAAAGTATTGTCACACAAAATCTTTTCTGTGAGTTTAATATACCCTTTTCCTTTTATCAGACAAGGTGCATCATTACCAAACCTTACACTATTTCTATCATAATAATTTAGGGTAATGAACTTACTTTTATCTCCAGTTATGTGATGTGAAAACCAATTATTAATGATCCATTTGGCATTCTTGTTCACATAATACATTAGTGTAGTTGCTTCATCCTCATCAGAAGCATCCTTCATTGCAACATATACCACTTCATCATCATGATCATCAGATCCATCTTTTGTTTCCTCTTCTACAATGTATCAAGACTTCTTTCCTTTGTCTTTATAATCTTGTATATCCTCATCTCTTTTACTTATGTATTTTTTTCTAATCCTATTTTTCTTCTTCTCTAAATATCTAGCAGTAATATGATCAACCTCATTGCAATTAAAATACATGATAAGTAACTTATCTTTGAATTTTCCTTTTCCTCTATGAAATCTCCTTGCTAGCAATGCTTCAAATTGTTCTACATCCTCCTCATCTATTTTACTATCACTAAAAATATATTTTACCCTTTTCTTCATCTCTTTAGGTTCCTTTAATGACAACTTATCTTTGAAAGAAGATTCCACATTGTTAGCTTTGAAATTATGAAAATTAGAGAGCTCAAAAGTAGCGAGTCTACCTACCAAACCTTCTAGAGTAAAATTAGAACATGGTATATATCTTAGTTCTTGTATGGAAAAAAGTCTAATAGCATATATGGGCAATAGTATTCTTAGTACTTTACTCAGTATCATCATCAATAATACCATTAGCTCCTGTTATAGAATCAACAATATCTTTTATTCTAGAGAAATATTGAACAACATTCTCACCTTCTCACATGCTCATATCATCAAACTTACCTCTAAGACTTTCAAATTTGGCTCTTAAGACACTTGTGTATCCTCCATAAATGATACACAAAGTATCCTACATCTTCTTTGTAGAATCATAATCCTTGATGTCATCAAACTCAACAAAACTTAGGGAAAAGGCAATATATAACATTGCCTAATTATGTTCTTTCTTTTTTTCCAAATCATTAGCATTTGGGGCTCCAATAGGATCAACATGCTTAGTGATGATGGTAGATTATACATGGTCTCTTAGACCTCCTAGGTGTAGCTTCATTAGAAATTTTCATGCAAGGAATTTCTCCTTGTTAATCTTGGGTACCTCTATTTCTGACATCTTGATCTTTGGCTTCTAGTACCTTCAAATTAGTCCTCTTAAGTATATGGCTCGGATACCAATTGTTTGAATTATTTAGAATAACTGAGGGGGTTGAATCAGCTATCCAAGGTCTGGATGTACAAATAAAACTTTTCACATATTAGTGAACCCATATCCATAAAACATTATTATGTGTGCATTATATCATACAGTGCTTAAACTTTGTAGGTTATTGTCCTAGGCCAAAATAACTTTGCAAAAATGTAAACATGAAACATAATAGATTCAATAACACATTTGACACATGTATTTTATGTGGAAACCCAATTTGGGAAAAACCACCAATAACATGCTACCAATTCTCACTCTTTTGAAGTGATGCCTTGTAAAAGGTCAACCCTATTAAAGGTTATAATACACACTGTTAAATGTGACTTGGTTAGAGGATTTCAATTAACCTGTTAGGGATGAGCCTTGTTAGAGGACTTTAGACCATTCACTTGGAATGTCACATGGTGAAAGGATTTGCAAATGACTGTTAGGTCAACATTAACCCAAAGGATTTACCCTAGACTGCTATAATGATTAGAAAGTAACAATAAGGCTTGATCTGATAATAGATTATAACTCACTTATAGATTGCAGATCTTTGTTTTAGTCTTCCATTCTTCTTGGCTTTCACACACTTTAGCTCTAATACCTCGTTCACCCTTCAAACATTCATACTCTTAATCCTTCTTGTTTTGCTTTCCAATAACAGTCTCTTCTATTTAGCCATAGAATGAAGTAATACCTTAGACTCCTTGTCTTTCTTAGATTTTCACACATAATAACCCTTTCTTTAGACTAGCTCTATCTATAAATAGAAATTTAAGATCTTTGTCACTTAACCTCAGTCATCCATTTTAGGGTTTGGTAGGATTAGGTAGGATTCAATGATTCTATCGACTTTTCCATTTGGTTCATCTAGAAACTTCTTTTTCAATCCTCTCTAAATTCACCTCAAAATAGTTTACTTTTAATTTTGTGCCACTAGCTCATCATAAATATCCTCCACACACTTTACACAATTCAAGAAAACATTTTAGTTAGCTTAGATTCATCAAATATGTGATTTAACATGAATATTGGCACTCAACATCAATATGTTGTTACTCAGCTTCCATATTGTTCTTCCACTAATCTTCAACTAGTTAACTCAGCAAACACTAAAGTTTACTAGTGCTTAGAATCAACTAAACTTTACTCGGCTTACACTAAGCTCACTTAGTATACATTGCATCTTCAGTTTTCTCAGCTCCAACTAATTTTTAGCTCTGCTTTCACTAAAGTTGTTTGACACCTACTATCCACTTAGTCAAGCTTGGCAAACTCAATTCTTCTTACTTATTCTTCTATACTTAATCAGTATATCCATTCTTTAAAGCCTTAAGTAGATAATCAACACACTATAACATCACTGTCTTAACTGATCTTTGTACTTTTTGTTCATACCATAACTCAACCTTTTCTTTAGGTGCTCTTGTTATCACATTTGATCAAAAACTCCTCATCAATGAAACAAAAATTAGTATATAAATTAACTAGGAAGTTGTCTTACCAGTAAGTTATCTTTTCTCAATAGATCTTAGATTTATTGTATTTAGAGACTCAAAAAATATAACTTTATAGAATTGTGTTCTCATCTCCATCTTTCATAAATCTCCTTTATTAGATCTTAGTTTTATTTTATTTAGAGACACAAAAAGTATAACTTGATAGAATTATGTTCTCATATCCACCTTTCATAAATCTCCTTCATCAGATCTTCATTTAATTTTTCTAGATGTAGATTTTCTAACAAACTTTTACTTTATCCTTTGAACATCTCAAATATTCTTTATTTTCATCATAAGTCAGCCTCAAATCTTATTTTCCTTAACTTTTTCTTCCAACTCATATACGGTGAGCATTACCACTTCACTTGGGAAATATAATGCTCAATTAACACCACTATCACTACATAACACTAAACTCCATTTTTACTTTGCTAGGCACTCGGTTATAACTATAGTATCTTAGGTAATATTGGATTCCTTCTTTTACTATATATAATTGGATTAGCAAGGTGAATGCATCAGTTTCATTAAAACTTTACAAGATTGCAAAAAAATCAAACAAATGTTACATTGGCAGGGTCTAACTCATTCAACTGCCCATTGAATAATACTCAAAAACTCTTTCATCATCATATTTTCTTCAAATCATCTTCATCAATCAAATGTTAGGGAGCTCTACTAAATTAGCATAATATCTAACAAAGTAAGGCTTCACACCAATGACTACATAATAACTGATATGACTCTTTCACATACAATAGTAGTAATCTCAATTACATTATTGACTAGGGCTAATAGGGTATAACCAAGCTTTGGTTGGAGGGAGATTCTAAAAACATCATAAATTGTTTGAAGGGTATATCTTAGTCTTCATGTAACATTGATAATATTATCAAAGAAAATTTATATATCCTAAATACCATGGAGAAATATTACATATCACATACTTATTAGGAGTCTAACATGTTCACCAAATTTGTTGCTAATGTGGCAATTAAGCTTAACAAAAAGATGACCTGGTAGAGGGATGTGGCTCTTTCTATAGAGGTTGTGTTAAGAATTAATTATTATTTAATAAATGGAAAGAATAATTTATTAATAATGATGATAATGGTACTTAGAATTGATGGTTATATGATTACAATGTGCCTATAGGATTGTAAGGATGGAGTTGTGTTGGGCATTCATTTTGCACGAGGTCAATAGTAGGAATCCATTGTGCAATTCCTCTCTTGAAAAGCTAATATTTTTGGGATCAACTCTAAGGTTTAGTATTTGTCTTGCAACGTACCAAAATATGCTTAGTTGAAGATAAATGTGATTGTTCATGAGGAGGCCTTTGTTGGTTCTGATTTGAACGCAGAATGAAGTAAATCTATTTTCTATCTCAAAATCACACACAAAAGAACAATAGTTTTTGTATTTTCTTAGTTTTTTTTTAATGAATGCAATTCTAATAGTACAACTAAAATGAGTTCCTATTCTAACAAGGGGTTAGCAAAGCAAATAATGAAACTGAAAGAAAATAACATGAAATTGAAATAACTTGAAATTAAAATCCTAACAGACATAAGCTATAGAAAACAACACGTTGTGAGTTAAAATTTTGAAGAAATTGGTAGGAAACCAATGAAAATAGGAGAAATGCTTCCTAGAATCCACTGATGCAATCATTTGTGAGAAACTTTAACAATTGTATGATATTTCACCTTTCATCAAATCAGAAGGCCACGAAAAGTGCGCTTTGTGAGACAAAAGGCTATGTAGGTACAATTTGATGATATCTTCTCAAGCTTGTTATGTCAATAGAATTCATAAATCTGTAGCAAACACCATAACTAAAAGATTGCACAACTAGAAACAACGCAATAAACCTTTGGCTCAATCACAATCTCATGAACAAAATTCACAAAACAATGACATATTCAACCAAGAATCACTACACTCCAAATGTGAGCACCAAAAGCATAATTTTATTGCATAATAACGGTGGCAATTTTTACATTTTACAATGGGGTATTTATAAGAAATTGTCTCCTCAATTTGTGTTGAGAGTGAGACATATTCTTCATGCAATAAAAGTCTTTTAACTAATAAAATGAACTAAATATATACAGACTAACAATTAATCTGGTGCTTAGAGGGACTCCATCCATATTTTATTCATTTATTGGATGCATGAGCCCTTTACATGTCAAAAAAAAAGAAAAAATGAGAGAGAAAGTAGGAGGAAGTCTTTAGTTGAAGTAGGAGTGTTTGGAGGTGCCAAAAATAGAAGCTGGTCCTTCATTAGGTGTGTGGAAGAGTTAAACTATTGTCAAAAATGCATTCGTGATGCATGGAAAGTGCTATTTTTGGAATAAGTAGTTAACTGTTAGTGCACCTCTAAATTATGTAGCTGCAGACCTATGTACCTGTGGAGTTGCAGACCTCAACAGGGTCAAAATCTCAAAATTTTAGTAAATGTCAAAATTGAAATTCTGGCATCTGGGTTTTGTTCTTCTTCATCAAAAAGCTATGTTTGGATGTTTGCGCTTGAATTTCTCTATCATCTCAATAATCTTAGGCACATCCAAAATATATAAAGCCTCATACTTGTCCTTGACCTTCCATATGTAGTTATCAACCTCAATTCGAGTATCTATAAAATCTTTGAGTTTGGTGTCCAACTCTAACAAGGATTCTTCTTTCCTGAAGGCTTGTCGGATGTCCTCATCATTTGCAACCTCCACAAAAATCTTCTTGAAGTTTTCCACTATTGTCTCTACAAGTAACAATGTTTCTCGTTCCTCATCTTCAAAAATATCAAAGCATGCATCACTGTAGTGTCTTTCTGCTTCCAAAATTTGCCCTTGAGCTTTGTCCTTGAGCCTATGGATATCCTCATGTAATGTTTCCATTAGTTTATTGCTATCTACTATTTTCTCTATCCAGTCATTGATCAAATCTAATTCTTCTCTAATATATATATTGATCAAAACCTAATATCTTTGGCCCTCTATGGCTTGTAGAGTTTGCAAATCCTTACTCCAAGCACATACCTCATCCACGATATTGAAATCCTGCTTCAAAATTGCTATGATCTTATTCACGTTCTCTTGCATAGCATACAGTAAATTCAAATTCCCTGTGATGATTGTAATACCTTTCTCCTCAAAAATTTCTTTCCATTCCTAACAAGCTCTCAAAAATGGGTCAAGTTGTACACCTTCCCCTTCTCTAAGTACAGTATTCAAAGTATGCTCAGGGTGTTCAGGATCAAGAGAACTAATGACTTCAACTAGATATCCCTTTAGGAACTCTACTTGCTTTTGAAGTGCATGAAAATCAATCTCCTCTTGTTCCATGTACTTGAGGACCTCTTTGACTCCCATAGTCATCATTTGTCATGCAGAATCCTATGTATGTCTTCCCAACATAACATCCTTCAATTCATAATCTTTGAGACTAAGGCCTTCTGCATCTATGCCTTCAGGAGGAAGAGCCACTTGTGCAAATAAATCCTAGTTCTGTATGGTGGTGACAAATGCTAATGGTGTTGCCTCATGTGATGGAGACTCGAGTTTATTTAAGATTTCTACAATGTCACAAATGTCTTCTTTTGAAGCATGAAATTGAGGATTAGTACTCATCATTATCTCCTTTTGGATCCATCTAGGGATGCATCTTGCTGAGGACCTGACTCTTGATGATGAAGGAGTGTGTTCTACAACTTTCTTCCCTTTGTCACTCTTGTTGGGATTTATATCCTATTAGGAGGGCTCTTCTTATGTAGCCTCAGTCTTAGTAGACCCTGAAGCCTAAACCTTAGCGTCTTGGGAAAGTGGTCAGGAATATTCTACCATTTGTCCTTCTAACACTTCACTAGTTTCCATTTTTTCTAGTCTCTCCTCTGACAATAGTTCCTTCTAAACATGCTCTTCATCTAAACTCTGAGATGGGGGAGTCACCGAACCCTATTCTACCACTGTAACTCATGATGGAGATGGTGGAGTAAGATTAGGACCTTGTGTATCTAGGGGCATTTGCATCTAGTCTTCTCGTTGAGGTTCACCTATAGGGGTATCCCTGATCTTATCCCTAATCAACTCTATACCTACAAGCATGAAATCAAAATTTGATGTTGAGAAAAAATCATCACTCCCTTCACTTTTCTCATCCACCCACTACTATACTTCATCTTCTAAAGAAGAGAGCTCTAAATATTCGACTTGAGTTGATGGTGGGGTACCCGTGGCACTCTTTCTTCTTTGTAATTTTGTGGCTCTAGCTAGCCAAGTTCATCCTTAGAGGGGTACTTGTTCTTCTTCCTCTTCTGATTCTATTCCTTCTTCTTCTTCTTCATATCCCTCCAAAATGGTTTTAGGAACAGATGGATTGGCACTAATATTCTACTAATCCTTTTCCTTTTCTTCATCTGAATCTTAATTCTTTTCTTCTATTTCTTGGAGGTAGAAGGAGAAGCTGGCTCATCTTCCATAGGAGGAATGGAGACTTGTGGAATCTCTCCCACTTCTAGCTGAGTAAACAGAACAAGAGGCAACCGTGGTTCATCCTAGACTTGGGTAGCTCTAGTATCTTGGAACCCTTGTGCACTTTCCTCCTGCTATTGGGAATACACCTATTTTGTCTAAATCCTCTGAGGAGAGGTCATCTTTCTTTTGTTATTTCCCTTCCTTTCAAGAGGGTGATAATATCCAACCGGGTGATCAAGCTGGTAGAGTGTCTCTGGCCTGATAGAAGATTAGAGTCCAAAGGTAGGAATTATCACTTTACGTCCTTTACCCCTTTCTGGGCAAGCATGTGCATGGAAAACTACAATATTAGGAATTGGATCAAGTGAAAAAGGTTTCTTGATCCAATCCTTTGTCATTAAAATGACATGCCTTGGTCGATGATTAATATCATCTCCTTCCTCCCTATTAACCTTTGCATTTAGAATAGGTCTTTCACCAATTTTAGCTGCATTGAATAGGGGATCTAGTAATTCCTTAGAATCCTATTACTTTATCTCATTTGGGATGTTCAACTGGAGAGCCTTTTCTTTTAGATACAAAGTCATCCTACAGTAGTCCCTAATACAGATGTCGTAGTCATTTGTGGCATTCATCCATTGATCTTCAACAACATCCTCATAATGGAAGTCTTTTCCTACTAGACTCTCTACTTTCTTGACATTGTCAAAATATGGTTGGGGAGAGTTGTATTCTTCATGAGGATAGTTCTCCCACTCCCATTCAAAGGATAGAATATCATGTTTCCTCTTCACCTGATATGGTCCTATGATCAATGGGCATACCTAGCAAGGTCTCTACTGCCTTTGTATCTTCTCATAGGCTGACTTAATTTGTCGAGAGATTTCTAACAGTACTAGTTTGTCACTAGGATATCTTGGGAGCTTCTTAGGATTGATGGATGCATCAGCTAGCTATAGATTTATGAACATTTTGAATTGGATAAAGTAGGCTTTGAGAGATGTGACTTGTGCTTTGGCTTTGTCGGATAACCTCTTTCCATAATCACCCTCAATAAATCAAATGATCACAAAGATGAACACACCATTCAAAATTTTGTATTCTTTGCTTTGCACTAAGAGCTTCTTCTTCACTAGCTGAGGATAGACTATGTATGGCAAGGCATTAGGGTCTTACATACCACCTGTCCTGTACAATCTAGGATAGTTTGTTGCCCTTGCTACAAGGAAGTACACCATGTAAGATGTCATGTGAAACTTCTTCTTGTCCTCCACCATCCTCAATTGTTCACACAAGTTTTCCCTTCTTTATATATATATTTTTTCTTTCTTTGTTTTTTGAAATATTATATTTTATATTTTTTTATGAAATTTTAAATATAAATTTTTTGTTTTTAAATATTTCATATTTTTTTATGTTTTAACAAAAATTAAAACCCAAAAAAAATGGCATGCGACGTGGCTAGGTTTTTAGTATCAAAAAGAGCACGTGGTGTGAAGCGTTGAGTGCGACACAAAGCGCTATTGCACATTAAAATAAGAGCGCTGGTGCATGAAAGTGTTTCCACACATGAGCAAGAAAGAAAGTGCCACCATGCCTAAGTTAGTGCGGGTGCAACAAAGGGTGCCACATCACTGATGAATGGGCACATCGTGCAAAGAGGCACTGCCACCGCAGATGAACAGGCGTAGCACGTAAAGAGGCATTGCCACTGAGAATGAATGGGTGTAATCCACAAAGAGGCACTGGTGCCACACTTGGTTTCATGTGGGTGCACTAAGCTAGCCACCATCGTGCATGGTTTTGCGTGAGAACGGATAGAGAGCTGCCACCACGCATAAGCAAGTGTAGTTGTTTAAAGGGTGCCACCACCCATAGTTGCATGCGAGTGCACAAAGGAAGTGCCACTGTGTATGAACTTACCTTGCGTGGGATTTGATCACCTCACCAAACTTTAATGTGACACAAATGAAAAATCAACAAAGGGTTTTGGGGTTTTATAACCTCACGTCGGACCGAGTGCGCGGTGCGCCTCAGCACATGCACTGGTTTGCAGTGCGCTGTCCACACGTACACACACATGCATGGGCATGAACATCATCATTTTTTTAAAAAAAATTTTTTGAATTTTTTATATTTTCCCAATTTTTTGATTTTTTTGTATTTTTCAATTTTATGTTTTTTGCATTTTTCTCAATTTTTTGGTGTTTTTTGATTTTTCTAAATTTTTAATGTTTTTATATTTTTTGACTCTAGAACTCTATCTCTAATAAACTTTTCTTCTTCCTACTCTTGTACTATGAGTCTAGGAGTCAAAAAAGTAGGGGGTCCCCATTCCTAATGAGGAATGGGGTGTGTGTTGTGGACACCACAACAAATAGCCACCAAAAAAGGAATGAATGACCAAGGTATTTCTTTATCAGCAAACATTCCTCCGACATGTGTCAGACACCAACCAAACTTTGAACATCTTAAGCGACTTTTGGATGACTTTACAGTCAAAATCTCAGAATTTAAAACCTCCAAACTTAGTGTGTGCATTGTGTATTAATTCCTTTTGATGCCTCATGATGTTGTCTATCAAAGTTTTCTAATAACTTAAAACAATCTTTGACTCTTCTGAGCTCATTGATTTAGAATCTCCATGAAAGCTATTCATTGATCACTTTCTTGTCCAAATGAGAGAATCAGTTCAAGGGCTCTTGGCAAGATGCCACATTCTTTTGATTTCTGGCTTTTTGGATAATTTCTCCATATCCTTTAGAACCTTACTTTTGATGAAACAATATTTTTGAATACAAGATACTTTTTTTTGAAGACGTATGTTTTGCCATTTCAAATCTTTTAGAATGCTTTAGGCTTAACATCGTATTTCTCTCTCTCTCTTTTTCTATATCTTGACTATGCTTAGACTGTGTAGTGAAGACATCGGTGTCATTTCTTGGACTCTATCTCTTGTGAACATCCCTTGCATTCCTCTTTTAGAACTTTTAGAAACTCTCACACCAAACAATGATCTTAGCAACCTGTCGAGGAAACCCCTCTTCTTTGAACTAGTCAAAGTTTGGATCATCCCTCATCATCATCGACTTCAATTCAATAACACCTGAAACAATCAAATTTTAAATTTGCAAGGTGTTGAGGGCTTGTTGGTCTAGGCTTCTGATTTCTAGACTAAAAATCCCCTATTTCCACAAGAAATGTCGATTGCTCAGTTGGTATAAGACACACAATCATCCAAATATCTTAACAAAGAAATACGTCTTCTTGAAATTGGAACCAAAGAGTGGTTAGTGAAATCTTAAGAGAAAATCTCAAGTACACCTTACCCCCCAGGAGTGACACAACTTTGAAAAGAAACACATGACTAAAAGCAAACACACAACATGAAAGTAAACACACTTGCAGGAATGAACATCTAAGTTAAATGTAAAAATAAAATCTAACTATTTTTTTTTTTTCTTTTTAGGCTTCAAAATAATGCTTTAAAAACTGCACATTTATGGGTAAGGGAAGAAATTCCCCCTGTAAGGAACTGAGCCTAAAAGTATTTTCTCTCAGAATTTCCATGATTTGATGAGGGCCTGTCCATAAGCATTGAAACTTGGTATGATTTCTTGGTTTTTCTTTCACCTTATCCTAGAGTAGAACAAGGTTAGAAATCTTGAATGATTTGATCGTGGCCCTCTTGTCAAACCATCATTTCATGACAACTTGATGTTTAGCTAGGTGCTCCAATGCAACTATTCATTTCTCATCCATCTCGAAAAGATTCATCAATCTGATTTGTACTTTGTTAGCATCTTTAGCATACCCAGTCATGAATTTCAAAACAAGAATTCTAAGATTAAGTGGGAACACTGGTCCTTGTCCATAGACAATAAAAAATGGATAAGTTCCCAAAGCATTTTTGACTCTCACTTGATCTGTCCATAAGGCATATTTGAGTTGTGTATGCCAATCCCTAGGATTCTCCTTCAACAATCATTTTATTAGTGTGATCAAGTTCTTGTTTGTTGATTCCACTACCCCATTTCCTTGCAATTAGTAATTTGAAGAAAACTTGATAATGACTTGATTTTCAAATGCCCACTATGTCAAGAATGAGGATGTGAACATAGATTCATTATTACACATAAGGGTGAGTGGCATCCTAAACTTGGTAACAATGTGTTCTTCCAAAAAGTCAGTCACTACCTTAGCAGTGCAATTTTTAAGTGTCTCTGCCTTTGTCCATCGTGTGCAGTAATCTGTAGCTATAAGAAGAAATGTGTTTCCAGTTGATGATGGTGGATTGACTAGACCAATGAAATCCAATCCCTATTTTGTGAAGGGGTGCACCTTGTATACCGATTGTAATGGCATTGCTAGGTGACTCTCTTTATTCGCACTGGTCTAACATATATGGCAAGAGCGTACATGCTAAAAAGTGTCTTTAAATATCGAGGGCCAAAAATAACCCAATCTTAGAATCATGTGAGCTGTTACTACTGTTGAACCATGTCCCATACCGTACTTGTCATGGAAATGTTCGAAGACATCCTTGGCTTCCTCATGGCCTAAACACTTCAGATAAATCCCTTCATAGTTTCTCTTGTACAACTTGTCATGTAGCATATAAGATTCACACTTCATCTTAAGTCCCCTACGTTGTGAATTGTTCATCCACTTTGGGAATTGGTCTTGTAGGAGATAATAAAAAATGTCTTGATACCAAACATCTATCACCACTCCTTGACTAATGTCAACTTGTGATACAACCATCTTCTTCTGATCATCCTCATTCGTTTCATCATCAAACTTGAATTCCTTTTCATTTTCATCCTGGTTACCAGCTATCATTTTTTACAACCCTTGACCTCTAACTAATCTCATGGATTGGATTTCAAGATCAAATTCTTGAAGTATGGCCATCCACTTTCCTCTCCTTTCACCAATTTCATTATGCATCAAAAGCATTTTTACTGCTGGATCAAGTACAATTGCATGCAACTTACTTCTTACTATGTAGTGACAGAACTTCTTTACTACCTTGATTAATACAAAGGATTGTTTATCAAGGTTTGAATAATTTAACTCTACATTCTTCAAAGGACAACTTGTAAAAGCAATTGGTCTCTCATCTTCCTTTCCCTTTTCTATGCTAGGATCCATGCACAAGAATGTTTAGAAGAAAAGGAATAAATCTTGAAAGGTAACTCGTAATTTGGACTCACCAAAACTAGGGCTGTTGAAATGGAAACCTTGATATCTTTAAATGACTTCTTTATCTGAGCCCCTTTTTTGAGTAAATCATTAAGGGGATGAACTATCTCTGCAAATCCACTTATGAATTTTCATACAAAATTTATCTTCCTGAAGAAAGACTTCAGTTCCTTTCGACTGTGTGGAGATGCTAAATTTAGAATGGATTCAACTCTATCTAGATCAATGGAGATTTTGGCTTCAGAAATAACATGTCCTGGGAGCTTTCCTTTAGTAACGCCAAATGAATATTTCTTGGGATTGAGAGATATGCCATATTTACAACATCTGTTGAATACTTGTCTTAGATCAGCAATGTGGGTACTTCGATCTTTCAAAATGATAGTCAAGTCATCCATGTAGATGACTATAGATCTATTAATCAATCCTTTAAAGCTTCATCCATCACTCATTGAAATGTAGCTCTTGCATTAATTAGTCCAAAGGGCATTCTTCTATAGGAAAAAGTTCCCCACTTAGTTGTGAAAGCAATCATTAGACAATCTTCTTCATCGACCATCACTTGATTATATCCTAAATAACCATCTAGAAAATACATCATTCTTGAACTATTTAAAATTTATAGGACCTCATCAAGTGAGGGTAGAGGATAGTTGTCTTTCTGAGATGCTAGATTCAGTTGCGAAAATCAATAAAAAGATGAATCTCTCTAGTATTTTGCCACACATGAACCAAATTGGCCACCCATGTGGAATGGTGGATAGGAGATATGATCTTAGCATCTAGTAACTTCTTTACTTCCTTCATGATTAGTGGTTCAATGAGAGGATTTACTAGTCTTTGTCTTTGTTAGAATGGTTTGGCATTGAGCTTCAGTGGGATGTCTAGTGTGATAATCTTAGGATCATAAATCTTTAATTCTTCGTAGCTCCAAGAAATGACATCCTTATACTCAGTGAGTAATTTGAGCATGTCCTCCCTTTCCTGTGGGTTGCACACTTTTCTTATCTATACCATTCTTGGTTCTTCATCAGTACCCAAATTGTACGAGTCACATTCTTTGATTGAGTGTCAATTCATAATGATAAAAAATATATTCAAGTTCAACCATTCCCTTTGGAATAGTGTTAGTTTTTAAATTCAGAATGCCATCTTCATCTTCAAGCCCATCATCTTTATGTTTGTCATCTGGTGTATCATCAATTTCTTGTCCCTCAAAATAGAAACTGCTCATGATAAACTTGAGTATATGTTGATCATCTTGAAAGACCTGAAAGTTTGTGATATTATCAGGGATGGATGGAACAATGACCAGTTCTACTAAAAACCTTTTCAACTTGGTTCTTTCAACTAGTTGCAAAGCACTTTCTGAGATGGCAAGAGCATCTCCTACCATGCTCTTTCTTCTTGGAATGGATTTGATGTTTAAGGCTTCGAAATTATCCAATATATCCCATACCCTTTTTCTATAAGCAAGTAATCTTTTTTAATTGCAAGAGTATATGGTTTTTACTTGTTGTATGACCAATTGGAAATCCCCTTCGATTTTAAGAGCTGTGACTCCTTTCTTTAGTGCAAAGAGAATTCCTCGAATTAACACCTCATATTCTGCAGTGTTGTTAGTACATCTAAACTGTAACTGATATGTGGCATAGAAAGACCTACCTTTTGGGTTAACCAATTTGATACTTGCACCGGCTCCCATCTTGCACCTAGAACCATCAAACTGGAGTGTCCAAATTGCATTTTCCTTGGGTTTTTTGACTTTATGCTTATTCATCCTTTAATTCTCTTTCACTTAAGCCTTGAATGATTGTTTCTTAGGAACCCATTGTAACTTTCCCAATGTAAGACTTGATGAGTCCCCTTCATAATCTATACATAGAGGAAGTGCATGTTTTTCTTGTTTTTCTGGAATTTCCCCTATCATTTATTTGATTTCCTCAACTTTAGGTCCAAGATGAATGACTATTGAAGTTCATCCTTTACCTTTCACATATCATCTTCTCCTTTGTACTTTAATCATCCTAGGAGGTGGAGAAGACAAACCTCCACGATCTAAAGAGGTATCACTATATGACACATTTAGATCTTCACTTTCTTCCTTGATCTTTTCAACAAGGTTGGATGAGTTCAATGGATTTTGACTTTCTGTGAGTTCATCTGTTGAAGTGTTTTTATTCGTGTTTTCCATTATGTGTGTTAATACCTTTGCTACTACTTCTTGGCAAGACAAGCATTCTAATTCTAAGTGACTAACTTTATGCAACTGATAAAATTTTGGAAGGAGGAGGATGCTAGGATTAGCTTCCTCTCCTAAACATTGTAAATTAGTCACCATACTATCTATAAACTATGTCATGGTTTCACTTTTGGGCAGTGGCACCTTAGGTTCTTCATTCTGATCTTGAGGTGTATTGGCTGGAACCATATCCAATACCATTACTTTGTATGAACCCAGATCTGATTGTAAGAACGATATCTCATTTGGGGCATTATAATCTGTAATTTTTTTTTTAATTTGGGTTTAGCGTCTATCTTGATTTGATTGTTCAATCCTTTCCATGGCAACCACAATTCAGTGAAGTCTGTAGAAAACCATCCTCTTAGACATTTTGTCCATTCTCTATTTAGGAGTAACCCATATGTTTTTGAGATATCAACCACATGTATGTTGATAACATTCTAAATTTGAGGGTCAACTATTAACTATATCTGCACATCTTTCAATACACTAATGACTTTTACCTTCATTTTATCCAACTATATCACCACTCAATTGGAGGATTGAGGGCTAACTCCCAGCCTTTGAACTATTGATAATGGGATTATGTTACATGAAGCTCCTAAATCAATAAGGTAATTGTGAGGATTCTTCCCATATATCCTAATACTAAGCAAAAATGGGGGTACCTCAACTTTGTCTTTGAACATAGTGGGCATTGCTTCTGCAACATTCACTTGTTGAGATACTATCTTTTGAGGAACAACATTTGTATTGTGGGAAACCTTTGCATGATCCAATGTCTTCATGAGCACTTCTCTCTATTATGGGCAATTCTTTAACATGTCAAACATGGACGTATTGGCCTTAGTCCTTTTCAAATCCTCTAATACATTGTACTTTTCAGTGGACCAAGCAAGATTCTTTAGTATTGTTGTTACATTCACTTGATTCTAATTCTATTGTCCTCCTTGCACTAGTCTTACTAGTGGCAGATTATTACTCACTCTTGGATCAGGTGGAGTTGGTTGTAAACTTGGAGGAATCCCATCCATTAAGGGGGCCTTTCTATTTTTGAGATTGTATGTATTCTGATTGTCATTGTGAAAAGAAAACATCTCATCATGTTGAATATCAGGTTCTTGACTAAATGGGAATGAGAATTCGTCACTTGCTGGTTGGTCCACTTATTTACTCTGTGCAAAATCATAGGATTCCAATAGCATAGCATTGAATTGTACATGAGGAGGATTGTCATTTACCTATGAATTTTGATTCATCTCCTAATTTCCATTATAGTGAGAACCATCATTGTTGAGCACATTTTGGCTATCATCATAATGATTGATATTAGCAAATTGAACATTGTTGTTTTTGTTATCAGCAGGAATGCTTCCATTTTTTGGATGGGTGTTCCATTGTCAGTTCTACCTTTGGAAGCCATTGTTTTGATCAGGAGGATTGAAGTTGTTTCCTCCATTATTGTTTCCTACATTATTGTTGTTATTGTTCCCATTGAAGTTCCTGTTGTAGTTCTAACCAAAATTATTATTGTAGGGGCCAGCGTTGTTTCTTTGGAAGTTGTTATTTTATCCTTGTGACAATCTAAGACGTGTCAATTCATTATTCATTTGTGACATGGTCTTCTTCATTTGACCCACTTTTGAAATAAGGTTATTGTCTACTTCCATGAGAACTGTGGCCTTCTGGTCAAAGAAAGCTATTTTTGGAGGCTTATACCCTGGATATGTTATCACTTGATTTTGTGGAGCGGGTGCCTATTGTAATAGAACTAGATTCATAGGTATGAACTGGCTGCACCGTGGGTGCTCCCACAGGGTATGTTGGTATTGTAGTGACTACTTGTGTTGGAAGCATCATTCCTCCTCCATTAGGATTGGCTTGCTTCGTGAACGTGATCGCTTTTGCAAAGACTTTATCCAATTTGTCAATTTTTTTTCCAAGAAGTCTTCTTAGAAAGATCACAGTAAGATGGCCCATAGAATTCAGATAAATTTGAATAGTGGCTTCAACTGGTATGGTGTATGGCATTTCCAACTTGCAATAGGCCATATGAAAGCGATGGTTGAAGCATGAAAATGTATCAGCTGGGTCCCTTTTTATTGATATGAATTGTTGATGTATCACATCTAGATTGATGAATGTTTTGAATTGTTCCAAGAACAATTTTTTGAACATGTCCCAATCTCCAATGCATCCTAGTGGCAAATTGACATACTAGTTGAAGATAATTTTCCCCAAAGAGTAAGGGAATAAATGAACGACTACATCCTCATTAGTAACTTGCTTGCGATTGCAAGTTTCCTTGAATACCTTGACATGATCTTCAATAGTTCATGTTTCACCATAGATGAATCTGGGGCAAAACTTCTCAAGATTCTTACGGAGGTCATGGAGTGCACCTCTCAAGTTTATTAGTGAGTCCATGACATTTGTGAAAAAGGCCATTGGTAGACCTAATAGTGGTTGTTGTGGAGTAGCTATTGGAATATGTGGTGGTCTACCGGGTGGTTGGAGTGGAGGTGGAGTTGAAGAAGATGATGAAAGTTTGAATGGAAGTGGTTGAACTCGAGATGTTCCCTTGTCACTACATTTTTCGCAGCAGTGGGTAAGCTCAAGAAACTCATGTGCACTTGGTGTAGACCTTAATGCTCACTAAAATGGGGATTTTGGATCAATATCCTCTAGCTTGCATCAATTCTAGAAAAATCACACCTCTCTACAGAAGTACACTTTCTCACTGCTCTAAATTTTATGCACCACAAAGTTTTGCACAGTTGTGCACCTGCAAAGTTGTAGACCTGCGGACCTGGATAGTTGTGGACCTATGAACTTGAATTTGTCAAAAAACATAGGAAATTTTTTGAACTTTTGTCAAGCTCAGATTATTGTAGAAGTGCAAAATTCTAAAACTTTAACAAATTTTCTTCCTTTCTCGGTGTCAAAAGGGGCCCTCTTTCTAGCACCACTTCTATTGGGTAGTTGTTTTGCATGAGGTCAATGGTAGGAATCCATTATGCGATTCCTCTCTTGAAAAGCTAATCTTTTTGGGATCAACTCCAAGGTTTAGTATTTATCTTGCGACATACCAAAATCCACTCAGTTGAAGATAAATGTGATTGTTCACAAGGAGACCTTTGCTTTTGAACTTGCAATGAAGTAAATCTATTTTCTATCTCAAAATCACACACAAAAGAACAATTTTTTTTGCATTTTCTATTTTTTTTTTAAAGAATGCAATGCTAATAGTGCAACTAAAATGAGTTCCTATTCTAACAAGGGGTTAGCAAAGAAAATAACATGAAATTAAAATAACTTGAAATTGAAATCCTAATAGACATAAGCTATAGAAAACAACATGCTGCAAGTTAAAATTTTGATGAAATTAGTAAAAAACCAATGAAAATAGGAGCTGTACTTCCAAGAATCCATTGATGCAATCATCAATGAGAAACTTTACCAATTGTATGATATTTCACCTTTCATCAAATCGCAAGGCCACAGAAATTGTGCTCCTGCGAGACCAAAGGCTATGCAAGTACAATTTGATGATCTCTTCTCAAGCTCATTATGTCAACAAAATTTGTAAATCTGTAGCAAACACCAGAACAAAAAGATCACACAACCAGAAACAATGCAATAAACCTTTGTGTCAATCACAATCTCATGAGCAAAATTCACAAAACAATGACACATTCAAGAAAGAATCACTACACTCCAAATGCCAGCACCAAAAGCATAATTTTATTGCATAATAATGGTGGCCATTTTTACATTTTACAATGGGATATTTATAAGAAATCATCTCCTCAATTTGTGTTGAGAGTGAGAGATATTCTTCATGCAATAAAATGCTTTTAACTAATAAAACAAACTTAATATATACAGACTAATAATTAATCTGGTGCTTAGAGAGACTCCATCCATATTTTATTCATTTATTGGATGCATGAGCCCTTGACATGTCAAAAACAAAGAAAATATGAGAGAGAAAGTATGAGGAAGCCTTCAATCAAAGTAGGAGTGTTTGGAGGTGCCAAAAATAGAAGCCGGTCCTTCACTAAGTGTGTGTAGGAGTTAAACTGTTGTCAAAATGCATTCTTGATGCATGAAAAGTGTTATTTTTGGAACAAGAAGTTAACTATCAGTGCACCTCTAAATTGTGGAATTGTGGACCTGGATACCTATGGACCTCGATAGGGTCAAAATCTCAAAATTTTAGTAAGTGTCAAAATTGAAATTCTGGCATCTGGGTTTTTTTCTTCTTCATCCAAAATCTATGTTTGGATGTTTTCTCTTGAATTTCTCTATCATCTCAGTAATCTTAGCCACATCTAGAAGATCTAAAGCCTCATAATTCTCCTTGACCTTCTGACTGTAATTATTCACATCAATTCAAGTCTCTACAAAATCTCCAAGTTTGGTGTCCAACTCTAACAGGGCTTCTTCTATCTTGAAGACTTGTTGAATTTCCTCATCATCTACAACCTCCACAAAAATCTTCCTAAAGTTTTCTACTACTGTCTCTATAGGTAACAACCTTTCTCATTCCTCATCATTAAAAATATCCAAGCATGCAACATTGTAGTGTCTTTCTGATTCAAAAATTCACTCTCAAGATTGGTCCTTGAGCCTATGGATTTACTCGTGGAATGTTTCCATTACTTTATTGCTATCCACTATTTTCTCTATCTAGTCATCAGTCAAATTGAATCTTTGGCCATTTATGGCTAATAGTGTCTACAAATCCTTACTCCAGGCATGTACATCATCCATGATACTGAAGTCTCGCTTCAAAATTGCTATGATCTTATTCATGTTCTCTTGCATAGCATGGAGTAAATTCAAATTCATTGTGATGATTGTAATACATTTCTCCTCAAAACTTTCTCTCCATTCTTGACAAGCTCTCAAAAATGGGTAAAGTTGTAAACCTCCCCCTTCTTTAAGTACAATATTCAAATTATGCTCATGGTGTTCAGGATCAAGAGGATCAATGACTTCAGCTAGATATCCCTTTAAGATCTCAACTTGCCTTCGAAGTGCATGCAATTCGATCTTCTCTTGTTCCATGTACTTTAGAACCTCTTTAACTCCCATAGTCATCATTTATCAAGATAAATCCCATGTAGGTCTTCCAAACATAACATCCTTCAATTCATAATCTTTTAGACTAAGGCCTTCTACATCTGTGCCTTCAAGAGGGAGAGCCACTTGTGCAAATAAATCCTAGTTCCATATGGTGGTGGCAAATGCCAATGGTGCTGCCTCATGTGACGAAGACTCAGGTTTGTTTAAGATTTCTGCAATGTCAAAAATGTCTTACTCTAAAGCATAGAATTGAGGCTTAGTACTCCTCATTATCTTCTTTCATATCCATCTAGTGATTCATCCTATTGAGGACCTGACTCTTGATGTTGAAGGAGTGTGTTCTACAATTTCCTTCCCTTTGTCACTCTTACTGGGAGTTATATCCTATTAGGAGGGCTCTTCTTTCGTAGCCTTAGTCTCAGTAGACCCTATAGCCTAAACCTTAGTGTCTTGGGAAAGTGGTTGGGAATATTCTATCATTAGTCCTTCTGACACTTTATCGGTCACCATTTTTTCCGGTCTCTCCTTTGATAATGGTTCCTTCTAAACATGCTCTTCCTCTGAATTCTAAGGTGGGGGAGTCACTGAACCCTATTCTACCACTATAACTCATGATGGAGATGGAGGAGTAAGATCAGGACCCTCTGTATCTTGGGGCATTTGCATCCAGTCTTCCTATTGAGGTTTACCTATAGGGGTATCCCTAATCTTATTCCTGATCAACTCTGTACCTATAGGGATGAAATCAAAATTTGTCATTGATGAAACATCATCACTCCCTTCACTCTACTCATCCACCCACTGTTTTACTTCATCTTCTAAAGAAGAGAGCTCTAAAGGTTTGGCTTGAGTGGATGGTAAGGTACCCATGGCTCTAGCTAGCTGAGTTCTTCCCTATAGGAGCACTTGTTCTTGTTCTTCTTCATCTCCCTCCAAAATGGTTTCAGGAAGAGATGGATTAGCACTAATCTTCTACTAATCCTTTTCCTTTTCTTCATCTGAATCTTAATTCTTTTCTTCTATTTCTTGGAGGTAGAAGGAGAAGCTGGCTCATCTTGCATAGGAGGAATGGAGACTTGTGGAATCTCTCCCTCTTCTAGCTGAGTAGATAGAATGGGAGGCAACTACAGTTCATCCTGGACCTGGGAAGCTCCAGTATCTTGGAACCCTTGTGCACTTTGTTCCTTCTATTGGGAAGGCACCTGTTCTGACTAAATCCTCTGAGGAGAGGTCCTCTTTCTTTTGTTCTTTCCCTTCCTTTTAGGAGGATGATATTATCGAACCAGAAAATCAAGATGGTAAACTGTCTCTAGCCTGATAGGAGATTGGAACACAAGGTAGGAATTGTGACTTTTCTTTCTTCACCCCTTTCTAGGCAAGCATGTGCATGGAAGATTATAGTATCAGGAATTGGATCAAGTGGAAAAGGTTTCTTGATCCAATCCTTTGTCATTCTAATGACATTCCATGCTCAATGATTAATATCATCTCCTTCCTCCATATCAACCTCTCCATTTAGAATAGGTCTTTCACCAATTTTATCTGCATTGAATAGGGGATCTAGTAATTCCTTAGGATCCTATTGCCTTATCTCATTCGGGATGTTCAACTGGAGAGCCTTGTTTGCTAGATACAAAGTCATCCTACAATAGTCCCTAATGTAGACATCATAGTCAATTGTGGCATTCATCCAGTGATCTTCAACAACATCCTCATGATGAAAGTCTTTTCTTGCTAGAGTCTCCACTTTCTTGACATTGTCAAAATATGGCCAAGGAGAGTTATATTCTTCAAGAGGATAGTTCTCCCACTCCCATTTGAAGTATGAAATATCCTATTTCCTCTTCACCTGATATGGTCCTATGATGAATGGCCATGCCCAACATGGTCTCTGCTGCCTCTTTATCTTCTCATAGGCTGACTCAATTTGTTGGGAGATCTCTAACAGTACTAGTTTGTCACTAGGATATCTCAAGAGCTTCTTAAGATTGATGGATGCACTAGCTACCCATAGATATGTGAACATTTTGAACTGGATAACGTAGGCTCTGAGAGCTATGATTTGTGCTTTGGCTTCTTTGGATAACCTCTTTTCATAATCACCCTCAATGAATTGAATGATCACAAAGATGAATGCATCATTCATAATTTTGTATTCTTTGCTCTGCGCTAAGAGCTTCTTCTTCACTAGCTGAGGATAGACTATGTATGGCTAGGATTTAGCATCTTGCATACCGCCTCTCCTATACAAACTAGGATAGTTTGTTTCCCTTGCTGCAAGAAAGTACACCATGTAAGAAGTCATGTAAAACTTCTTCTTTTCCTTCACCATCCTCAGTTGTTCACACAAGTTTTCACTTAGTGTGGTGGCCCAATCTAATGCTATCTTTTCCTATCTAATGGTCTCAATGAAGTTGACCATAAAAGTGTTGAGGTGGCCCTCTATAGGTTAGCTCATGACTCTGCTCAGGAGAATGATAGAGTACCTGATGTCTTCCTTCTTCTATGCCTGAGTCATATCTACCTTGGCAGTTATCCTTCCCAAAGGATGCTTCTCAATGAGGTACAAGGATTGTATTAGGTCAATGGCCTCTTGCTGATGATCCCTGTACCATCTCTTAATTGTTTCATAGGAAATTTGGATGAACTAGTCTACTCTAGGAAGATGAAAAATTTGCTCAATGTTGTCAGGTCACAGATCTAATATGACTTCCCCTATGACACTCTTGACCACCCTCTCATCAAGCATGAACTGTTGTGATTGGGCCATGATTAATTTAGTTGATTGTACAGACACCAGACGTGATTCTGCATTCACCAATCCTGAACGGATCAAAGTAGACATCATGGATGATCTCTTTGTTGGCCAATTGCAAACCCTTAGGAATTCTTCTAGATTTGTGTGTTCGAGGTCGATATCTCTAATCTCAACATAATCATCGTGGAACCTTGACTTTGAAGGTATGCCTTGGAACTTGAAGACTACAAGTTTGGATACTGCTTTAGACGTGGATACCATTTGGTTACCTGCATATTGTGAGAAAAGCATTTATTAGTCAAAGATAACGTAAAAAAGAAAAAAAATTATTGAATACAAAAAGTCCCATTTGGACATTTTATTTATTTTATTATTATTTTATTTTATCCCTTCTTTTTATATTTTTTTACATTTTTATATTTTATTTTTCAAATTTTGTATTTTATATTTTTTTATGAAATTATGTATATATTTGTTTTTAAATGTTTCATAATTTTTTAATGTTTTAACAAAAATTAAAACCCAAAAAAAATGAGGGTGGGGTGCATGCGACGTAGCTAAGTTTTTTAGTGGCAGAAATAGTACATGGTGTGAAGTGTTGAGTGCAGCACAAAGCACTATTGTGTGTTAACATAAGAGTGCGGGTGCACAAAAGTGCCACTACACATGAGCAGGCATGGGTGCACAAGAAAGAACCACTGCATCTAAGTTAGTGTGGGCGAAGAAAAGGACACCGCGGCACCAATGAATGGGTGCAGTGCAAAAAGAGGCACCACCATCACGAATGAACAGGCATAATGCGCAAAGAGGTGCCGCCGTCATGGATGAATGGGTGCAGCATGCAAAGAGGTGCCACTTCCGTAGATGAATGGATGCAATGCTCAAAGAGACGTTGCCACCATACTTGGTTTTGCGCGGGTGCACTAAGCAAGCCACTATTGCGCATGGTTTCACACAAGCGCAGACAGAGAGCTTCCACCATGTATAAGCAAGCATAGTCGTTCAAAGTGCACCACTCTGCATGGTTGCGCAGGGGCACACAAAGGAAATGCCACCACGTATTAACTTACCTTGCGTGGGACTTGATCACTGCACCAAACTTTGATGCAACACAAATGAAAAATCAACAAAGGGTTTTGGGGTTTTATAACCTTGCATCAAGCTGAGTATGTGGCACACACTCCGCCCATGCACGCGTGCATGCGCGTGAACATCAATTTTTTTGAATTTTTTATATTTTCCTAATTTTTTTTATTTTTGTATTTTTCAATTTTATTTTTTTTGCATTTTTTTCAATTTTTCAAATTTTTGGGGTTTTTTGATATTTCTAATTTTTTATGTTTTTTGATTTTTTGGCTCTAGAACTCTATCTCTAATAAAATTTTCTTCTCCTAACTCTCGAACTGTGAGTCTGGGAGTCAAAAAAAGTAGGGGGTCCCCATTCCTAATGAGGAATGGGGCATGCGTTGTGGACACCACAAGTTCTAGTAATCCCCCCTACTCCTCAAACATGTTGTGTGTTATTTTGAGTGCCCTAGATTTTATTTTTATTTGCTACTAGTTCATTTTTTGCATGACACTTTTTATTTCTCAGTGATATTTCTGTTGCGTGAATTTCAAAATAGAGACATAGGTGGGAAATGTACAAGAAGGGAGCCTAATAACTATGAAAAGTGGAGAAAAAGGACCAAGGTTTGGATATTTTGCGAAATGGTAACTTGACTCCTTTTATGGAAATATTTCATGGTGGAAAACTTGAAGATACTATTTTTTCCCTCAAGCATTGGAATGAGGGAACTCTATAAGTGTGTGGTAGAAGCATTACTATCATATATTAACTTTTTGGTGCATAAAATTATTGGTTGACAATCTATGAGCTTTCCTACTCGATGTTGGGAAACTCAACACAATTTTAGCCAACAAAGAAGATTGAATCTCAACTTTATTCAATCTCCACACTTTAGGCTCTGCAAGACCTAGGTGTTTCTATCTTAACTTATAATGAAGTAATGATCGTGAGTATAGAATTATCAATACTCTTGAGTCGGAAAAAGTTCTCATGGAAGAATTTATTATAATTACAAATATTTTCAATAAAGGGGGAGGGCCTCAAACAAGATGTAATAGTACAAGCAAGAAAATTGATATTGATTATTTACCTTCCACAATTTTTTCCTCAATTTTCAAATTTTGATATGACCAATGCCTTCCAAATTAAAGAACAAAGTCAAAAAAATTACTTAATTAATCTTATGTCTTCAAGATAGGTGTGCCACAATCAAGTAATAAGTAGCAAAACTGAGAGATTTTGACAAACCCTAAATTAAATTAAACTTCAAGCTGAAGATCAATTACACAAAACATACATAAGCATATAAGTTTTATTTTCAATGGTTTTCCTCAATTTTGTTCTAAAAATAGTGTAAATCCAAGAGAGATTTAATTTCAAAAAAATCAATGACCAATTCTCTATCTTTCAAAAAAGAACATGGTATATTTTATTAATTCAAAAAATGAGGTGCAACTAGTTGTAACAAGTTACAGTATCTAATTTCCACTATGCATGTCTATATTCATAGTGTCTATTTTTCTTTTTGTATATCTATCTATCAATCTATATCTACACAAGGCCCTAGTATCCTTTCTTATAGAAAAACAAAGGATGCAAAAAATCTTCAAAAAAGTTCATCCTAACTAACTACAACTCATTATGGAATAATTACAATAAAAAAGAGATCTATAGTTCTCTCATTACATTAAGAATTTCTTCCAAGTGCTTGGCCACCTTGTCATCTGACACTCTGACAAGTATATTCAAAGATTCCCCTTTTTCCTCTTCCATCAAAATGTCATGGTAGTCACTCTGTTATCGAGCATAAGCTATCCAAAAATCCCATGCAATTGCATACATGTTGATGACATCAAATTGTTTTTTTTCAATTGGTGTCAACCTAAATTGCATGACTAGGCAAGGTACTACATTCTTGTCATGTGATTGTACTGGTAAACCCATATCTTCTGCCCCACAAAACAAACAGAAAAAATAACACAAGAATATTTGTCTATAAAAGAATATACTTACCAAATTCTCTTCTATCTATGATCAAGGAAGAATAAAATTAATGAACATATTTCCTTCAAATCCTTAGCATGATCCATCCTTGATTAATGTTATACTTGAGAGAAAACTAGACAAATGAAAAAATTCATTGACATAACCTCTTCTGTCAATTGATCAATGAAATAAATGCTCCTTTCTAATCCTCAGAATTATGAAATGTCATAGAACCATTAGTATCGAAATCATGAGATCAAAAACCAAAGATATCCTCCTTGTTAAATATTTGAAATTGGAGCACAGCTAAAAGTCCAATTCTAAAATCATAAAATCGAAGAATCATAAGAGACTTAGCTCTAAAATTGGGAAATCAAAGTCTTAGAATTCCATAATCCCAAAATCATAAAATTGAAATGTAGTTTAGAGTGGGGTCTCAATTTTGTGAAATTTGGTAAAAACACTCTAATTTTGAGGTTCCATCAGTTGCTCTTTCTAAGGATGCTTATTCCTTTGGGATATGGTGAGAGTCCAATTATCTATGGGATAAGAACAAAAACAAAAAACAAAAAATGTAAACATTAGTCCTACTTAATAAGAAACAATAAATGAATAATCAACTAAGAGAAAAAAAGGTTTTAGATATTGTCCATGAATGAGATGTGTACATTGATGGAAGGATTTAATGGGAAACAATATATTAAGAGGGGGTTGAATCAGGATATTAAACTTTTACTTGTAAAATTAAATTATTGATTTCATACCTAATTCATCTCAAATCTATCATCAAAACTTCACTGTTGAATGTAAATTAAAACATCACATCTATGAAAATATTTAACACATAACTTAAATGATTTGGTTACCCAAAAACACTTCAATGTGAGGGTAAAATTGGGATAGGGGTGAAACTCAAAAAGCTTCACTGTTGTAACAATAAAGTTAAGTTATTAAGATTACAATGTTGATCACAATAAATGATCTACCTTGTGAAGGGTCTTTCCTATTAAAAGCTTTAAGACTATTAGCTCTTACCCTATCAAAGAATTTTACACTTACAATCAAGTAAGGACTCTATTGGGATATTCTAAATAGATCTATTAGGATCACTCTATTAAAAGATTTTTCCTAACTCAATCTATTAAAATTGATTCAGCACCTAATGCTCAATTTTCTTTGAAAGCTTATTTTTTATCTCCTCTATTCAATGTGTCAATATGATCTCTTAATCTAATATCTTCATTATGTCCTTCACTACTTAGATTGCTCTGTTTGATCTCCTTTCAAACTTAGCCTTTCCTTCTTTATTATATCCTTGTTTGCTCCTTCACTTGTGCATTCACCCATTGAATTCTCCTCCTCTATCAAATCTTAAACACTTAATCCTAATAGAAAATTCATTCTCAACTCTATTCTTAAATATCTTAAATTTCTCAAAATCTTTAGATTTCTCTTTAAGAAATACTACCCACATCATTCTAGTGAAATCGTCAACAAAAATCATAAAATACCTTTCACCATAGAATCCTCTTCTTCCAAAAGAACCACTAGATTTGTGTGAATGATCTCAAGATTCTATAAGGTAGTGAACTTCTTGCTAGGGAATGATACTTTCTTCTTCTTAGCCAAAATACATTCCTTACACACAATATTAGTAGGCTTAACAATCTTACGAAAGTCTGTGACTACAAAAGTGCTACTAACCTTCACAATATTATCAAAGCTTATGTAATAGAATCTTCTATGCCACAACCAGCTATTATCCACTTTAGCTACAAAAGATGTCATTTTAGTAGGATTCAACTAAATTACATTTCCTCTAGATCTAGTGCCAATTCTAATCATCTTACCATCTCTATCTTTGATAGTGCAGGTCTTCTTAGTGAACTGAAATAGATAACCTTTGTCCACCAACTGTACAACACTCAATAAGTTATACTTCAATCCATCAAAAAAATAGACATCATCAGTCTTACTTTTACCATCAAGAGTAATGGATCCTATTCCTGTTATATGATAGGATGCATTGTTACCAACTTTAACAATACCTCCATCATGATACTTAAACTTGACAAACTTATTCACATCACCAGTCATGTGATGTGAACAAACACTGTTAATTATTTAGTCACATTTCTTCTCCACTTGGGTAACTAGATCTCTTTCTTCTCTAATTTCTCTATCAAGATCATCTTTCTTGATAGCCACAAATCCTAATTCATCGTCACATTGACTTTGACCTTTATCATTGGATTCTTCATCTTCATGTGCATAAAAAAAATTTCTATCTCCAATTAGGTAACTAGAGCTCTTTCTTCTCTAATTTCTCTACCAAGATCATCTTCCTTGATAGCCACAAATCATAATTCATCATCACTTTCATTTTGACCTTTCTCATTGGATTATTCATCTTCATGTGCATACAAAAAAATTCCATCTCTATCTCTTCTAGGGTTAAACTTTCCCTTATAGTTTCTCTCTCTTTTAGGACATTTAGATGCATAATGACCAAATTCATTACAAGTCTAATATTTAAATATTTTATTTCCATATTTGTCTCTTCTCACCAAAAGGACCATTCCTTCCTAAATCTTTTTGTCTTCATTAGCTCCACTGGTGCTAGCAAAATCTCCATGGGTGCTTGCACTCCTTATAAATTTAGGTCGAATGTTCAAGGCACTAAAGGTTGTTTCAACTCTTGCAAGTTCTCCATACTATCTTAGATCTACTTCTACTAATTCTAATCTTCCAAGCAATGTTTCCTTTTTGAAATCTATTCAACTATTTATTTGGGGGCAGGCTTATTAATGAACACACTACCATAGTCCAAGGCATCACTAGTTGAATCATATGAGCTATTGGCTTGAATGGCGATGTCAAACTTTTCAAGATCTTCCATATGACTTCATCATTTCTTGGTTCCACCATGAGACCAAATTCCTACAATCATTTCTGATATTCTACCAATATAAATGCTTATAGATTCATCATCCATCATTCTAACATCTTGTAGTGCACATATCCAATTCTATAATCACATTCTTTTTGTATTATCATCACATTCAAAATTAGATTCTAATGCTTTCCAAATCTCATGAGATGTTACAAGTGACTTTACCTAATTGTATTCATTTTCTAGAAGATCTATCAATAGAGCTTCCCTTTCTCTCATGTTACACATGAATAGATCTCTCTCTTCTTCATTGCATCCTTCAAGCTATTCTTCTTCAATGATTGTCTGCTGACTTTTTGTCAAGATCCAATATCTTGGACCCATACAAAAAAAATGAGTCTTCATCTTCTCCTTCCAACTATCATATTTGGTCCTATTGAATCTTTTTCTATCCTTCCTAAACATATTTTCCATTAATTTCCCAAAGATGTTAAGCTTTTTCTTCAAGGATCTAATGCTCTAATACCAATTGTTAGAATATATAGTCCACTAATATAACTGAGAGGGTATGAATCAATTATCCAACTAATATCACAATTAATGACTTTAAAATATCTTAACCATATGAGTAAAATAAACTAAAACCACAACAAGTACACATATACAATAACTAGTTATTTTAACCAGTAAAACCCTTGATCAAAGGGAAAACCCTAGTGGGGATGGTACCCACAAGATGATGTACTAATAAAAATATTTCTTATTAGAGGATAGACCCTTAGGAGTCTACTACAACATTTAATACATATGAGTCCATGTTAGGAGACGTTGAATCCTTATTAGGAGATTCCAACCCTGTTAGGAGTTGTGGAAGATAGTTGGACCCACTAGCCATACAATTTCAAGGGCAAGAACAATGAACACTCTATCCAAATGATCTTTGTATTATTCCTTGTAGATTAATAGAACTGAAATGTATTTTATTCCTCTATCTCTATCCTATCAACTAGATTTCTACTCCATCAGATCTTGTAATGAGATCTCAAATCTCATATCCAATAATCCTTTGGATTGCTTACAAGCATTCAATAAGTGCTTTGCTTCTTTTTACACTTCACACTTATTGCAAAAAATAGATACATATCATACATTTTATACTTCTCACAATCAAGGAAAACATCTTTCCTTTATACCATATCTTTATAATAATTCCTTGAGTTGGCCTTGAGGCTTTTCCAATTAATTAAAATAAGATAATTTACTAATTACAGTTACAATATCATTGTTAGCTCAAAGTCTATACAAAAATTCACATGTGTGATATTAAGGCTTTTACACTTGCTGACATCATCAACTAACTGTCCTCTATCACTGCCTGACTATGCATCTCTTCATTACATCCCAGATTTATGATAGCCAACAATCATCAAAAATTTCTTTCCCAATACTCTGTCTCTAAACTAGTCTCTATAAATCAAGTACAACTTTTTTACATCTTTGACTCAGACTTTGTGCACTTATCTGCATCATTAGGATACTATGTCATACATGTTCATAACTATGCATGACCAATAAATCAAATTATTATTTGTACCTTCAAGATTTATGTATGTTACCCAGCTAGTCTTTATAGAAATAATGTTATGTTGACATCAATGACAAACACATTCATGAATGCAACACATCAATACTCTCCAATGCTTAAGATACTCACTAGAGTAGTATCATTAGCATTCATGATAAAATTTACTTGGTCTTAACTATATAATCTCACTTTATATATGCACTCGCTTTCAACTAGGGTCCTCATAAATCATTGACTTGTTCAACATGTAATGCAAAATAAACAATTCATTATGTGCTTGGCCTTTACTAGATGATTTAGTTGTAGTGATGATCGTACAACCTCACCTAGTATATGACTATGTGTTTGGATACTAATAGAAAACTTAGGCATAGACATTGACAACCATCCCCTTTGACATTAGTGGGAAAAACACTTTGTCATGAATTAACATTCCACACAATAATACTCCATTAAGACTATAATTTGGATTTGCAATCTAGATTTTTTGATATTGTTCCATTTGACACATTTTTCTTTGTTTTCTGTGACATATCTTTGGTGTATCTCCCCTTGTTTTTATGCTTATTTTCTCTTTATTTTCCCCTTTTTGGTCACTTATGGATTTGGGTTAGCTGGGGCTATCTTATGCTTCTCAAAAAATGATTTATGATTTACCAAAATTTCTATAAAGCTTTTATTCCATTGCTCCTTTATTTTCTCCAAAATTTGAATTTGAACTTATAGCTCAGTAACTAGATCAATTAAGCTTTCAATATTTGAAAAATGTGTGTCTTTCTTCAAGATATTCTACACTATAGGCACTTCCTTCTGAATAATCTCTAAATGTGGTAGTAACATGAATAGAATTAATATTATTTTTTTCATCATGTCAATAACTCAAGTTGTTAGCTTGGCTAACCTTTGTTATCCAAATGTTAACTTATTATACGAGGGTTGGCTTGAACTTACATTATTGCCCAATGAAATAGTGCAGGCCCTCATGTCAGCATGTATTAAATCAATATACCATTCATTCTCCAATATAAAGAACTCAACATCACAAAGATGCATGTAAATGTATGAATAACCTTCAAAATTTCCTCTAATTGCATGACTAAATTAGAAAGCTCTACTTGTCTATATATGAGTTCTATAGAGACTTTCTCCAAAATTTTATGCTCAAATTTTCTCTCAAACCATTGCATCAATTTTTCATTGGTCTCAATATCTTTTGATTGAACCTTATCAATTATATATACTAACTAATCCAAAATTTGACATTGATTATTCAAGTCAATTATTCAAAATGCATCAACCAAAATGCCTTTAACATTATGTAGTGCCTGTTTCTTTTTGTGCTCTCTTCTTAGTTGTTCTTGATTTGCCTTGCAGCTCAACAAAGTTTGCAATTCCTACATTTTCTCCAATGTCAAGTTGTTTAAGATATACATGGGTAAAGTAATTAGCTCATCTAGATTTACTTACACATCTTTCATTTCTTTTGATTGAGTTATAACGTGATATTGTGGGGTTGAATCACTATGGAGTGATATTTGTAACTGTTTACCCTTCTCAAGCAATCTAGATACCTTCTACTACTCTTGAGGATTAGGTATCACTTGTTGTTCAGGTGTTTCAATCAATAATTTTTATGGTTTTGTGCTCGTCAACTATATAAGTGCTTGTGTGTCTTCTTGTTGTTTTGGTTTCACATTCTCTTCTACAGAACTTTTCTTCCTTGACTTCTACTATCTTTACTTCAGTCTAAAGTATAGGCATGTAAGTTAATTTTGAAAACATAATTATAGCATTGCCATGTTTCTTGGCATGTGTATCCTTAGTAACTGATGCAACCTCAAAATGATCAATCTTTTCACTTTCAATCCTTAGATAATCTATGATTTGTAATATGACTAGATTAGTACAAGGTAGAGATGTATCAAGCTCAACATTTTATAGGTCTTCTTATGTTAACACATTCTAATCATGTGATGATGAAATAGGAATGTCTTCAATGGTGACAACATCTTGTTTTTCACATCCTTCGAATAGTTGTCTAATTTCCTCAAGAAGTTTTGCAACCTCTACTACATCATCCTCTTCTTCTTTGACTTCTCCATCTCTTTTCTCTTCTTCCTCATTTTCTTTATTATATGATGGATTGACCAATTCAAATGCTTTTCTCCATACACTGATACTTTGTTGCTCAACTTCATGAGCTTTATTCATCAAAATTTTGCATTCCCTCTATTTTGGCACGAACTTCTACAAATTTTTTTTTAGGGAAATAAACATATACGTCTTCCCTAAATTTGGCATTGTTTGTGCTAAAGTGGTCTCCCTAATTTTTCATTCAATAGATAATTCCCATTTCCATTTAGCATTAACCTTATTCTATAAATTTTCTTAATGCCTTTTCCCAACTCTATAGGTGTAGTTTTAAATAGTATCATCATTTCTATAAAAAAAATTCAAGTTTTTCTTAATCTTCTTTATTTAAGGAATCAAAATTAATGTCATTGAATCCTATCAAGCTTGTTAGCTCAATAATTTATTGATATACCTTATCTACAATTATAGGAGGTGGTCTCATCACAATCTACAATTTTCTCAGATCATCTAACTCTATCTCTTCTTCATCCTCTTCCTCCTTTGCTAAAACTAATTTTCTCTTCAGCCTCTTAGGAATGTTTTGCTAAGGTGAAGAAGCTTGTTTTCTCTTTTCTTGACTTACTTTTTTTTTGAAAGTAGGGATCTTTGACCTCATTATCATTCTTATTTTAGGCTCCTAAGGTGTAGCAACCTTTTGTATACCTTTCTTGAGATCACCTTTAACTTTTGGATCAACAATTATCACTCTCTTTTGTTTGGTTTTCTTAGGCTAAAAAAAAACCAGCTCCTTGTCTTTTCCTTCCTTAGCTTTAGTTAATTGTTTAGATCCTTCTTCTTCTTCATCTTCCTTTTGCTTAAAATTTTTCTTTTTCCTTTTCTTTTCTATCTTGGGCTTACTTGAATCTACATTTATTCAATCTTTTACTATGTCAAATGTGTCGAATGGCTAGACATTAGCATCAATATCTTCCAAAAAAAGCACAGTCACTACGATTGTGACTTCATCAACAATAACCTTATAAGGCATAGGCCTTAACCATGCAATTCTAGGTAGCACTATCTATACATAAACAAAATTTGTGTCTACCATGATACATATCTTATCAGAATATTTATCTACAATAGATTTGGGAATCCTCATTTGATTTCTTATTTTTCTTTTGAATTCCTCAAAATAGCTATCCATAATTGCTTCAAAATTATCTCCCAACTGACTTATCAAGTCATTTATTTGTTTTATATTTGTCGTGTTCATATCCCATACTATTGTACCAACTATAGGAGAAGAGTTATGTACATAAAAGAATATACAAATTAACAAAGATCCAAACTAACACGTTGTGTTCTTTTCTTTTCTTATTACTCCCATATTCTCTATTAGTTGTTGTAGTTGTAGCTCAGAAAGATTGAAAGTATGATCTTTTTTGACAATTTTATAGCCTAGGTATACTACAACACATGGTACACTATTCAATCTACTAGATTGGAAGAATTTGTGTGCTATCACTTGTACTAAAAATTAAATCATAGGATCATCAATCCCATCAATTGACATCCCTTGACCATTCCACTTTGCTTTGATTAATTTTTCAATATCATTTCATGTCACAATCCTTATGGTCTTTAGTCTATCCAAGGTAGGGTATCCAGTAACTCGGTGTATTATGGCCTTGTTAATTTTCATTAGTCATCATTCTAACCATACCTTCATATCATGAACATGACTCAGTACAATCTTTATCCACTCAACTTTTAGAACTGTTAGAAAACCTAAGGCATGGGTAAGCCCTTTCTCATAAATGACCTTGCATTCATCCTTTAATACTCCATTATTACATAACTTCTCATAAGCTTCTCTTATTTCAAAATCTCTAATTTCTCCTCTTTTCACATGTAACAGGATCTTACATACCGAATAGTCAAAACCTTGGGTGGAATTGATGATAGGACACCAATATCATCTTCAGTCTTCAAAGAATTCACATTATTTGTAGAATTTGATGGAGGACACGAGTCATTCCTCATGATTTGAGAGTTGCCCACTTTCAACATTTCACTTGTTGATGGCATTTTAATCTAGGGTTTTTGAAAAAAAAACTTTTATGATAACCTTATAAAGCAATTAACTTAGCACTGAAAGAAACACTTACTAACTTTATCAAATTTTCCACTACTTCACTGTGATTTGCTTGCTTTGTTGCTAAATTTTGCTTATTTTCCTTTGAATCACTTGTGAACTCTAAAATAATTTGGTGAAGTGGGTATGAATGCTCAAATTTGATAAATACCTTCAATTTTCAATTTAAGGTCTACAATAAATGTGTTTGTACTTGGTAGGTGTATGCCAGTTATCTTAGTCTCCATTCACTCGATTATCATTCCTTTACTCGGCCAATACCAATTTGTTCAGTCAACACATCACCTTATGAATCACTTGGTCTATATTGAAATGCTCAACCAATTCAAACTATATTGTTGATGCTTTGTACTTGATTTTGCAAATGATTCTCTTTCATTCTCCTCTCTATTGATCTATCTTTGGTGCATCTTTTCTTATTCAGATATGAACTTTTAGCACTTTTATGCTAGGAACTAATGTAAGGTATATCATTAAATATATGTTTCCTACACACCTTCTTCACTTAGTTAATTATGGTGTGATAACCTAATCCATTAGATTGGGTGATCTCAACTTTTCTTTTTCGACTACTTCTATCTTCCACTATACCTTTCCCTATTTTCTTTACTTCAACCTTTTCTTTACCTCTTTTGTTTCCATTTTTTGGTGTAGTTGCTCTAGTTCTATAGTTTCTACTAACATGTCCAACTTAACACAACTAAAACAAAGTAGTTTTCCATTTAGCCATTTCTTGTAATTTTCTCTAAAATGTGTCTTAATCCAATTCTCTAGAATGCACCCATATTCTCCACAATAATGAAAATTAAACCATGTATTGTAATCCCAATGTGAGAGTTACCTTTTCTTGTTGCATGTGATTTTTTTAGATGTCTAGTTAGATTTTGTCTTGGTTCTACACTCATAAGCTCTATGCCCATATTTTTGACAATTATAGTAATGTCATTCAAATCTAAATGTAGTGGGTGAATCACTTTTCTTTTATCTACATTCATGTGCTTGGTGTCCTACCTTCTTGCAATTAAATAAATTACCAATAAACTTAGGTTTAGAAGTTTTCATACCACTCTTCCTTCTATAGATGTTGTATGTTTGTCCAAGTTTACCACAATGATGACATGTAGGCTTGCCTTTGGATTTTGCATTTATTTTTCTCCACTCTTTGATGATTCTCCTTCTTCAATAGATTAAAAAATGCATGTGATATCCTAGTACAGAAGTATCTCTTGTTGATCTAGGTGATCTCATCATCTCTTCAAAGTACTTGATAGTTTCACTTGGTTTGTTCATTGTTTCTAGAAGTTTCTTTTCTGCCCTCAACTCATTTCTTAGTTTCTCATTTTGTGACCTTAAAATTGTGATCTCTATGTCCTTCCTATTTTATTTCTAAGTTTTTATTATCAACTAATTCATCATATCCAACTGATTGTTTATGAGCTTTTGTACTTTAAATGATCTTTCTTCAAGTTTGGTTGTCATCTATCTTTTATCTTCTTGAGCCATGATTTCTTCTTCTTATTTTTTCTTCTTTTTCTCTATCACTTCACATAGTCTTATTGATTGGGTTTTATGTTCTTTCTTGAGTCTTTTTTCCTCTTTTCTCAAAATGTTGTTCTTATCTAGTAGTTTTTCTATTAATGTATTTGATGATATCTGATTAAAAAGATCATTGATTAGAAAGATTGTTATAAGGGGGATTGTTATGTGTTTCAATCATTGGTTGGTCACTAATGTCAAACTTGCTATATGTTGGTTAGACAATTGCTTATATGTTTCAAGTACTATCATTTAGTTGATTGATGAGGAGGATTTGATCAACATGATGTAATAAAAGTACCTAGATGAAAGGTTGAGTTATGATTATGTAATAAAGTACAAGGATCACTTAAGAGAGTGATAACATAATGTATTGATGATCTACTTGAGGCTACAAAATGGCTAGCTACACTTGGAAAGTTTAGAAGAATAAGTTAAACAAAGTTCATCTACTAAGCTTGACCGAGTGGATAGTAGGTGCCAAGAAAAGTTAGTTCAAACCAAGTAAAAATTCAGTTGGAGCTGAGTGAAAGAAAATTTTAGTGGATGTCAAGGAAGATAGTAGATACTAAGTAACTTTTAGTTGATTTTGAGCACCAGTAAAATCCAGTTGATGCCAAGTGATTTTATAGTTGATGCTGAGTGACGCAGTATGTGTCAAGCATTAGAAGATTGATAATGTTGAGTTGTTGCATTATGAAAAGATCAAAGATTTCCCAAATAAAAATTGACATGTTTGTTTTCCTGGAACTTGTGAATCTGGAGGAAGATAAGATTGATGAGCTAGTGGCACATAATCTTATGTAAACCATTCTGGAGGCAAATTCAAATGGATTCTAAGAGAATTTTCTAGAGAAGATAAAATATGGGGTAGATACATTGTATCCTACATAATACATCTAAAACCCTAATTTACATAATGAATGATGAGCTAGAAGATGTTATAATTTTCTATGTATAGGAATGCCTAGTCATGAAGCAAAAGAATTAGAGAGTTTGGTGTGAGAAACTGAGAAGGAGAAAGAGAAAGAGGTTTTTCTTCATCAAGTGACCCAAGAGAAGAGTATGCAATGGTGTACTAAGCAAGAAGGGTTAAGAAGATGAATTCTTGAAGGGTGAACAAGCTATTAGAGCTGCAAAGAATGGAAGCCAAGTAGAATTGAGGACTAAATAGAGATCTAAGATCTGCAAGTGAAGTTGTAAGTTGTATCAGAATCAAAGTTCTACTATTACTCTCTAACAATTGTATTAGTCTAAGGTAAATCCTTTGGAGTAAGGTTGACTTAACAGTCATTGGAAAATCCTTTAACATGGTGGCATTCCAAGTGAATGGCCTAAAGTCCTCTAACAAGGCTCACTTTTAATAAGGACCTTTAATAGGGTTGGCCTTTCACAGGGCATCACTTGAAAAGAGTGAAAAAGGAGTAGCATGTTACTGATGGTTTTTTCCAAGTTGGTTTCTATGTTAAATTATTGTGTCAAATGTGCGAATGAAATTGTTGTGCTTCATGCTTTATATTTTTGCAAATTGATTTGATAGTAACATATAAGTTTTAATTGATACACAACGAATGAATGTATGGGTATGGATGTTTTATGGGTTCACCAAATTGTGAGAAAACTTTTATTTGTACATCTAGACCTTGAATAACTAATTCACCCCCCTCTCAATTATTTTAAAATAATTCCAACAATTGGTATCAGAGCCATCTTCTTAAGAGGACTAGTTTTAAGGTACTAGAAGCACAGAGATCAAGATGTCAAAAAGAGAAGTACCCAAGCTCAACAGAGATAACTTTCCTGTATGGAAAAGTATGATGAAGCTATACCTTAGAGGACTTGGAGATCATGCACAATCTTCCATTACAGTGGAACATGTTGATCCAACAAGAGCCCTAACTGCTGAAGATATGAAGAAAAAGAAAGAACACAATTAGACAATGTTGGAGATTGCCTCTACCCTAAGCTATGCTGAATTTGATGATATCAAAGGTCTTGATAGTGCAAAGAAAATGTGGGATGCCCTAGTCTCCATCTATAAAGGAGATAAAGATGTTCAAAGATCCAAGTTAGAGAGTCTTAGAGGTAAGTTTGATTACATGAGAATGGAAGAAGATGAGAATATTGCTCAATATGTTGCTAGGATTAAAGAAGTTGTTAGTGCAATAAAAGGTGCTACTAGTCAAATAGATTATGATATTGTGCTAATTAAATTATTGAGTACATTATTGTTTCTTTATGCTATTAGAGTTTCTATAATCCAAGAGTTAAGATGTATACCAAGAAATAATCTAACAACTGAAGGTCTGGTAGGTAGACTCACTGCTTTTGAGCTATCTAATTTTGATAATTACAAACCAAAGAGTCTTGAATCAACTTTCAAAGCTAAATTGTTATTGAAGGATTCTAAGGAGGTAAAGAAGAAGAAGAAACAAAAGATAAAATATGCATCCAGTGATAGCAACAACATAAGGAAGACATTGAATAATTGGAAGCACTACTGGCAAGAAGATTTCACAGAGGAAAAGGCAAGTTCAAAGGTAAGTTAGCCATCATTTGTTTCAATTGCAATGAAGTTGGTCATATTGCTATAAGATGTACATAGAATAAGAACTACAAAGAAGGAAACAAGCAAAAAAATAGAAGAGAAGATGATGGCAGAGACTATAGAGACAAAGGCAAGAAGCCATGCTACATTATTGATGAACATGTTTCTCTTGAACATGATGATGAAGTGGTATATGTTGCAATGAAGGATTAATTTGATGAGGATGAGGCAACTGTACTTGTGACTTGTGTGAACAAGAATGATAAAAGGATTCTTGACAGTGGATGCTCACATCACATGATTGGAGACAAAAGTAAGTTCATTACTTAACTTATTATGATGGAAATAGTATAAGGTTTGGCAATGATGCACCATGTTTGATAAAAGGAAAAGGGTCTATCAAACTCACAGATAAGATTTCGTGTGACAATGCTTACTATGTTGAAGGATTGAATTATAACTTGTTAAGTGTGTTACAATTGAATAATTTGGGATGCAAAGTTGAGTTTGAAAATAAAACTGCCAAGATATATGACACAAATAGAAACTTGATTGGAAAGGTGATCAAACTAGAAGTAATCTATTCTATCTGGATATAGAAGATGCTACTTGTCTTATTGCAAAATTTGATGATGTATGGCTTTGATACAAGAGATTATGTCTTGTTAATTTTGATAGTTTAGTTAGTATCAGTAACATGAAAAGAGTATCATGAAGCAAAAGAGTTAGAGAGTTTGGTGTGAGAACCTAAGAAGGAGAAAGAGAAAGGGGTTTTGCTTCATCAAGTGACCCAAGAGAAGAGTCTGCAATGGCGTACTAACCAAGAAGGCTTAAGAAGATGAATTCTTGAAGGGTGAACAAGATGTTAGAGCTGTAAATAATGGAAGCCAAGCAAAATTGAGGACTAAACAGAGATTTATAATCTGCAAGTGAAGTTGTAAGTTGTATCAGATCAAAGCTCTATTTTTACTCTCTAACAATTGTATCAGTCTATGGTAAATCCTTTGGAGTAAGGTTGACTTAACAAACATTGGAAAATCCTTTAACAGGGTGGCATTTCAAGTGAATGGCCTAAAGTCCTGTAACAAGGCTCACTTTTAACAGGGTGAGCATTGTAACCTTCAACAAGGTTTTCCTTTCACAAGGCATCACTCAAAAGAGTAAAAAGGAGTAGCATGTTACTGAAGGTTTTTCCCAAGTTGGGTTTCCATGTTAAATCATTGTGTCAAGTGTGTTGATGAATGTGTTGTGTTTCATGCTTTATATTTTTGCAAATTGATTTATAGTAACATATAAGTTTTAGTTGATACACAATGAATGCATGCATGGGTATGAATGTTTTATGAGTTCACTAAATTGTGAGAAAAGTTTTATTTGTACATCTAGACCTTGAATAACTAATTGACCCCCCTCTCAGTTATTCTAAAAGAACTCCAACAGTATTGCTATCAATAGTTTTTTATTGTCACATAGTCCTTCTGTATCAATTTCCTTGTATTGTGTGTTATTTTTCTGAATTATCATTTCTTTCCTTTTGTTCAAGGATTTTCTTTACTCTTCTCTCACTCTTTCAAGTTGTTGTAATATGATATGGATTTCAATCATGACATTCTCAATAACCTTTCCTATTATGTATTCCTCTATCTCTATGATCTAATCCTCTCAAGTTGTTATAATTCTTTTGAGAGAGCTTCACTCTAATACCAATTTTTTGGAAGGATTTAATGGGAAACAAGATACTAAGAGGGGGTTGAATCAATATCTTAAACTTTTACTTGTAAAAACAAATTATTGATTTCACACCTAATTCATCTCATATCTACCATAAAAAATACAATGCCAATTTGTAAATTAAAACATCACATCCATAAAAAGATTCAATGCATAACACAAATGATTTGGTTACCCATAAACAGTTAATTGTGAAGGTAAAAATGGGTGGGGATGAAACCCACAAATCTTCACTATTGCAACAATAAAGTTAACCTGATAGGGTTACAATACTTATCATAATAAATGATCTACCATTTGGGGTTTTCCCTATCAAAAGCTTTAATACAATTTGGTCTTACCTTGTTAAAAGATTTTATACTTGCAATTAAGTAAGGACTTTATTAGGAGATTCTAAATAAATCTGGTAGGATCACTCTACTAAGATATTTTCCCTGACTCAATCTGTAAAAATAAATTCAATATCTAACCCTCAATTTTCTCTAAAAGATGATTTCAGATCTCCTCTATTGAATGTCTCAATCTGATCTCTTAATTTGATATCTCCATTTTTTCCTTCACTTCTTAGATTGCCCTGTTTGATCTCCTTTCATACTTATCACTTCTTGCTTTGTTTTATCCTTGTTTTGTACTGCCTCTCATTGTGCAATCTGTACCTTTTTATATTTTGATCCAAGAGATATTTTTTACTCATGTTATTTGTACATTTGAGATGACCTAATGGTCAGATGTTATACTTTAATTTTTAGTATCATAGACGTTAGATTACTATGTTGTTCACTTGATCATATGTGCATGACGTGCCATTTTGAGATGACGATATCTTTTATGATGATATTTGGTTATTCGATATTTGGACCTATCTCTAATTATGTTTTATGATGTATTTAATGCTATGGTAATTTACTTCATTCTTTCTTTGTTATGCTTTATGTGAACATGATTGATGTGCATGGATTAGTTTAGTCTGATTAAATAAATGGTTAAATTAGATTTATTTATTTATTTATTGCTTCAGCTATATTATTACCTGATCATGTGTTTTAGTGTGTAGGATTTATATCCCTAATGTGTAATTTCACCAATATTGTCCCTCTATGGTCGATGTATCGTAGTTGATTGCTTAAATTAAACCTTCTAATGATTTGATTAAATCTAGACTCATTTTCATTATGTGACTAGATCTATGAATTTTTTGTGCATTTAAAGGTTCGAGTTTATCGTGAAAGTTATTAAGGTTTTCTATGATTTTGGTTTAAGAGTTTTCAAGCTTTATTTTAGTTAATTTTAATTTCTAGTAGCTTTTCCATTGAAAAATTCTAATTACTTGGAATAACCTATTTTTGTTTGGGTTGATTTGGGGTTTAACTAGGTTACCTGGTTATTTACCCTAAATCGATTATTCACTTAAAAAGTGAATAAGTGTCCAAAGAGGAAATTTATTCCTCACTTCTCACCTTTGGAAATTAGAAATTTGAGATCTTTTTCCAAAATTCTCTTTTGGAGGATTACATTTATGCTCATTGTGAGAGTTATAGCCATGGGATCTTTGAGAGATTGGTCTCATTAGATCCAACTTGGGGAGACCTTGGTTTGTCACAACTTTCGGTAGCTTCCATGGGATATTTATTTTATCTAGCTAATTCTAATTTTAATCTTTTTAGCTACCACATAGGGCTCTCCCATTTTGTGCTTCATCTCTATTTTTTATTTCATTTCTGATAGTTGTATATTAGGAGGCTGAGAGCTAGTGCTCCCCTCTCTTTTTGTTAGTTCTTCCCAGTTGGAGGGAATGAATGTTTCCCCAATGTTTGGGATGAGGGTTTGCGGTTTTGAACTATTATGCTATAATTTTTTCCATATGGTGTTCAAACCTAAATTATATTGGATTTTCATGGCTTTTGTTCCTTCAGACTGAATGTGTTTTAATTTCATAGTTTTGGATTTTTGAGGTTTTCACCTCAATTTGCATGTCACCCAGTTTTCTCGAGTTTTCTTTGCATGATGTTAGTCATTGACTTGGATCCTCTATAGGATGTCATTTAGACCATTTTTTTTACTTTTATATTGCATTGGGATATGTGTTGCATCTATCCTTTTGAGCTTTTTTTTAGTTGAGTGTTATTTTTCTTATGTTCTCATCTAGCCCTTGTTTTATGATCTTCATGATGGTGGTGCACCACATAGAAGCAAGTGCACGTGCATTTGCTAGGTGACTTGCAAGGCCTAAAATTAAAATTATATTTTGGTGAGTATGTTCATTTGGGGTTGGGTTGGGAATACGCATGCCTTCGAGCACTCATCTTTGGATGATTATGGGTAGGATAAGGTAGCATGGAGGGGGCTTCTCTCAAAACCTGGTGACTATTGTTCCTAGAGGGTTGGCAGAAGAAGTTCTAACAAGTGATAATTAAATAGAATAATTGGGTAATCAATTAAAGATAATAAAAGGAAAAAGTTTGAGAGCCTTCTATTGGGAAGTTGAACTCTACAATATTTAGCTTGGGCTTCTTGATACCGAGCAATTTACCCTCTAAGTGAGTCACTACATAGTTACCCATTAAGTCTCTAACTAGGACATGTTGTATGTGCATTGTCTCATGATCTTGGTTTTAGTCATCTTTACAATCTAGCATGAGTGTTAGTCATGGACGTTTACTTTATGTGTATTTGTGGTTGGATCATTATCTCCATTAGCATGTGGGATTAGACCTATAGGTTCCACATGGTTGAGAGGCATAGCTACCTATACCACTACTAGGGAACAGTGTATAGAGATGGTCTATTATTCTGGTGTGAATGATGCTTGATGTTTCACTTGGTATATTTACCATTCTGAAGCATGATTCCTTGTGATTTATGCTTTCATTGGAATTTATGGATATCATGTTTAGATGATGTTAACTTTCTTTTGATACATTCCTTTATTATGATTTTTAGTATGTTATATTTCCTTGTTCTTATGATATTATTACATTTTAATGGTGACACCCTCATAAGATAGCTCTGACTATCTAGTTGGTAGTTTGGGATATTACATGTTGGGGATGGCTAGGACCTTCAAGGTCTCATGATGTTATTATGTTTGGGAGGAACTGTTCAAGATTTTAATTCTTTTTTTCATTACGATGTTACTTTTAGTGTGTTTCCTTTATTGCTATGGTTTAGTTAGTTTTATTCTTATTTTGTCTTGCTATTATTTTTTTTTCATGTCCAAGCCTTGAATCATGGATCTAGTACTACCTGGTATGGAGGAATTATTGTTCCTATTTGTTCATCTTTTGGTTTCCTTATTGTTGTTATACATCCTCACATTAGAGTAGTGTTTTCTTGTATGAGAATGTGATATCTCATGCCAGAAGGAATTATCTCATGTGAAGTGTAGAGGAAGCTCATGTGACATTTTACTCTCTCCTACATGAGACTTGGCACTTCCTCATGCACATGTTGGCATAGACTCATGCAAACCTCAACATCGAGGTTGAGAGAATTGCTAGCTATTCCAAAGGGTTTCCTTACATGAGAGGGTAGTTCCTTGCATGACATGGTGCACTTCCTCATGTGAAGGTGTACTTCCTCACATGAGACTGTGGTTGTCTTTCTTCATGAGAAAAATAGGGGGTACCTCTGCTATTTTTTGGGGAATGCATTTTGGTGTTTCAAGTACCCTTTAGGATTGCTTGTATTTCCAGGCTATGATAGATTGGAGATTTTATATGTTTTTGTCATCTTTGGTTCTCATCTTTTTGTTTGAATGTGTTAGTTTGGTAGTGGTTCTTGGAGATTCATTAGATATTAGGATTATTGATTAAGTCTTCCATTGTGATCATTATATGTTGATTTTCATGTGCATCTATACTTGTTCAAAGAAATCTTGGCTTTTATTTGTCCTTGTTCTAAGGATCTTTAGGTGAGGCATTATATCTAGTATTAGAGCCCATGTTGCAACATTGGGATCTCTGTGTTATGCTTACACAATGTTATTCTTTTCAGCATGTATGTCTTATATTATGTTTATCATTTTGATATCTCATTGTGGTTCATGCTTGTGACTCTATGATTGTAACAAATGGTTCTAACCTTATCTTGTTTCTTCCATTGTGATGCCTCGTACATGTAGACCAGGTGGTTGGGGTAGCAACTGACAAAATAATCATGAAAAAGAATACCAAGAGGAATAATGTTAGGTTGATGGGGAAAATTAGGGTAACAATGATCAAGGTGGCATGGGGGCATTGATGCCCTTGATATAGGATGTTGTCACTTGGTTGGGACCTCATATAGAGGAGAACCAATGTGACCATGGTTAGGAAAAGAGATGTCATCATGGAGGTTCTCATAGTTCATATCATAGGGGAGAAGAGGAATGTGACCATGAGCATGAACATTCCCATACACCACCTAGAGGTAGAGGGCACCGATGGAGGGGCCATGGTCAGGATGATGATGACTTCACCCATGTGGAGATGATGTGGGAACTTCAAAGGTATAAACCACTACTATTTAATGGAAAAGGGATAGGACTCAAGGCTAAGACCAAGTTGGTGGATATGTGGCATTTCTTTTCCAAGTTATTACCCTAAGGAAGCAACTTGAAGGCCCATTGTACTATCACATAGTTGAGAGACCATGGATCTATATGGTGGGATATGGACTGGGAGAAGCTTTGTATCAATGTGGTGGATCTCACTTGGAGATCTTTGAGGAGAGGTTTAGATAGAAATCCCTTTCTCTACAAGTACTATGAGGCCTATACTAATGAATTTCATGAGCTCAAGCAGGGGAGTATGTCAGTGGATTAGTATGAGAAGTGGTTTCTTGGGTTGAGGTAGTATTCGAGTTACCATCATGATGAAGCACTCCTTACACAAATTTTTTTAAGGGACCTGAGGGACTCTATCATTAGGGGTGTCCATGTTCACCAACTGAGGATGCTTGCACTTTCTATAGAGAAGGAAAAAAATATTGAGAGTAATGTGGCTAGGGTGTTCAATGGTAAATTAGGTTTTCATAACCATAGTGCATGGACCTCAGGGAAGGATGCATAGTTTACTCAATCCCCAAGAAAGGGAAAAATCCAATTAACAATCTCTTAGGGTGGATATCATCATAAGAATCAAAAGGGGTTTTGGTCAAAGGGTGAATAGAATCCAGGTACCTTAGAAAAGAAATGTGATGACCATAGTCATGGAAAAAAGTCTTAGCAAGATCCCCCTCCTTAGAGTAGTTAGCAAAACTCTAGCAAGGGAAGTACACCTTATTCTAATGTTGCTCAAGGTGCATGTGGACCTATTTCCATCTTTGTAGGAGAATGTTATTCTTGTGGCTAGCTTGGCCATAAATAAATGAGATTTCCTATTAATCCTTCTTCAATAACTAGTAGAGGTGCAGCTAGACCAGAGCCTACCATGGGAGATGTAGGTAGAAACCGTCAAGTCTTTATGGTGGTCGATAACCATCAAGATGAGCATCAAGGTACCATAGTCAAGGATACAAGTACATTGTATGGTATTTCATTTTCATTATTATTTGACTCAAGTACTTCATATTCTTTTATTTCACCATCTCTTATTCAATGATGTGGGCTAGTGGCAGCATGTTAGGTCAATAGGTGGAAAGTTGAGTTAGCCATATGATCCAAAGTGATTGTAGACTCCTTGGTTAGTGGTTGTAGTTTGAACTTGGGTACCTTCACCACCATAATGGATCTTTGTATCCTACCTCTAGGATTGTATGAAATTTTTTTGGGCATGGATTTGTTAGCCAACCATTAGGAGAATATAGACTGTTATCATAAGTTGGTATAGTGTGTTAATAATATAGGTGGTCGGATGGAACCTTTAGGAGTCCAGAGACTAGTCTCAATTTGGATGATCTCAGCTAATTAGCTAAAGTAGAGTGTGTGGAAGGGATGTCATATGTTTAAAGCATAAAACAAAAAAGAATGCAAGTCCTTACAAAACAAAGATGTTTGAAGTTTAAAGAAAGAAAGAATGCAAGAATTTTGCACATGTCCATGTGGGATAATTTTTTAATATAGTAGTGTAGACACTCAAAAATGGTAGTGTAGACATCAATCCTACCATCTTAGCTTCCTGGCATATCCATTTGGCAACCACACTACTCAAAATCAACAAACCTTTAACCTAGCTTCCCAACTGCGCCCAAAAACTACCAATTGTCCCCAAACTAGCCCCATAGACACCTAAATCTAATTACATCACTAGGTAATCATATTTAGTCATCTCCTAGGACATTATTGATTAAATATTTGTTATTTAATAAATTAATCATCATCCCCTAGTTAATTAATTGATTTGATTAACTATAGTCCAATTGATAAAATTAAATGATAACCCAAAATTAATTTATCAATTAAATCCCTATTCCTCTATTAAATTGAATAAATCTTCAAATCTATTCAATTTAATTCCATACTCCCATTTTATTGAATAAATCATTTAATAAAATACCTAAATACCTAAAAGCCTTCCTAAACCCTATTCTAACCCCTAATCCAACTCATTCACCCTTACTGACCTCACTTAGCCACCTAACTAACCCATCCCATCAAAGCCAAACCACTTGCCCTCCTAACTCCCTTTCTAAGCTAATATTAATCCCCCTCCTAAGCATGTGCATAACTTTAAGAAAAGGTTAAGACTTTCTAACCCAAGCTAAAGTCAGAATATCTCTTACACCTCTTACACCTCCTTAAATATCTCTTACATCTCTTACATCCCTCTTTATGACTCTTATAAGGAATTTATGGAGCCCTTTTCTCTTGAGCCTGCTTTTTTGACCATCCACCTTGCCTTCTCTTCATCTAATCACCCTCTAACATGTGTCACCTCCCTATTGGTGCTAAATAAGCACAATCCATGTGCTCTCTTCTCCTTGCATCCTGGCCCTCCCTCATCATCTCATCATCTTTGTATCCTAACCATCCATCTCTCTACCCCTTGGCCTATAAATGGAACCCTCTCCCTTCACACAATAATCCACATTTTCATGCAAAGTTATAATGTTATTTTCAGAGCCTAAAAACTACCAAAATACCATCATAATGTTGAAATCTCTCCATACCTCCATTGTTGAAACCCTCATCCATGCATACACTTGGTAAAAACCCCCATCTATTGGAAGCTTGAGCACAACGTGAGCATACATCCCCTCTCATCAGGGACATAGCTTCATCATCATGAGAAGCATTTGAGAATTTTATCATTTTCGGTCTACTATCCTCCATATTTTTTTCTTTGGTCCTATCTTAAGTGTTAACTTGTTTAGTATGGCTAAAGCTTTCATTTAATAGTTAGTTTTCAATTCGCAATACTAAATTAGGTGATACATGCCCCAAATACACCATAGGCATAGTTGGTACTATTAGAGTGCATTTGGTGTTGTCAGGGCATAGTTGGGCACCTGTATGACCATTTTAGGACCCCAAAACTACATTTAAGAGCCTCTATACCTCCTCATTCTGCATTTGACCCAAAACTATATCTTGCACCCAAAATCTCATTTTATACCTTAGGACCTTTTCATATTACAAATCCAACCATCATAACCATCATTTTGAGTCCCTGAAACATCATTTGAACCCCCAAAACCTTTGAAATTAGTCAAAAATCTGAAAAAAAGTATGAGTGTTAGAGTGTCTCCTAGTGTTGATGGATTATGGATCTTGACTAGTCTTTTTATCTTGTCTTATCATTTTCTTTGGTCAAATTTTTTCTATGTCTTGATGGATTTGACCTTTTCTTCTTTATCATTTTGATCTTTTTGTCTTTTATCACTCTTTTTGGTCAAGATCCAAAGTCCATTATCACAAGGTTAAACTCCTAGACAAAGTACTTCCTAAAGATTTCCACTAAGTTCAAAAACCTTCCATATACCCTTATCATTAGCACAATCATATTCCTAGGGTCCCTAAACATCATTTTGACTCACCTTAGTGGTACATCCCACTCATATTGCATTGTTCAAGACCTTAGCATCATTTCCACTATCAAACCCTATCATCTTGTCTATCAACCAAATTGTCTTCTTATCCTCATTTTGCATATCCCAAATTTCATTATCAACCCTAGAAAACCATCCATTTCATAGTTCACCTTTCATACATCAACCCCTAACATCATTACCAAGTCCAAAATCCAACCCTAACTTTCATTATTCATACTACAAAGCCATTTTTATCCCCTTTAGTCAACCTCCAAAATGTCACTTTGCATTTGCATCTTGCATATCAAAACCCAACTTCATTTGGCATTTTCCTAGGTTTCATAACATCCTTAAACACCTAAAAATCCAAAAAATAGTCATATCTTGCATACCCACATCCTCATTATCAAGTTTTGACCTGTTTTACCAACTACACCCTTATTTTACCAACTGCACACTTTAGGTGCGCAATTGGTAGTTTCAGAGCACACTTGGAAATTAAGGGTTTCATTCTAGGTTCTAAAACCCTAATCTGCACTTCCATAGGCTTCATTGGATCCCAAAACCTTGAAAAACACTCTAAAACACTTAAAACATTCAGATTTTACATTTTAGGCACCCTAACACCTCTGTTTACCCACTGCATACCTCCTACTTACCAACTTCTTACCTTTAGGGCTCCAAGTACACCAAGGGTGCACTTGGTACTATCTGAGCATAGTTGGCAGTTAAGGTGCACACTTGGGAGACATAAAGTCCATTTAAGCTTTCCTCCACTTCATCTTCTTCCTTAAGTATCATGCTACCACTTACTAGGACACAATTAGCTTAGAGACCTAAAGAACTTTATCAACCCTTGTTTTCTAAGGCATCAACACAATCGAAACCTCATCCAAGATAGAAGAAGAGCAAGAAAACCCAACAAAATTTTGACAAATACCAAATTGAGGCATCACAACCATTTCTTGCAAACCCCTTGAACATGTATCCACAAGATCACCATAACCAAGGGATGATGTAACAAACCCTAAACATTGCACCTACCATGAGGTTTATTTCAAACACTTCCCCTACACATGGGATGGTTCAATGGAGTTTTGACTTTGAACCTATATTTGTGTTGATACCACCCAGAGGTGGAAGTGTACCAACCACACCTAAGGATGAACACATGCACTCCTTTGAATTTAGTAAACCCAATACAAGTACCTTTGACTATAACACATCAAACATACAACAAGGTACTATACACCGAAGTGATGACTTTGACACTAACTATGGCATCATTGATGAAGAAATGGCTAGGACATCTCACGACAAAAAAATTTGCGAGAACTTCAAACTTTTGGTAGCCCAAGAAATTCTCAAATTTAACCCAAATGTGGAAGGACCTAAGTCCAAACATCAAACAAACATAACCATTGAAAACATACAATTCATGATCAATTTGGACTTAGATAAGGGAAAATAACCTTTGGATTTTTCAAACACAATAATGGCACCTATAAGGTCCCATCAAGAGCCCACAATCAAAATCCTCCAAAGCACGTTTGAACACATCAACATTAATCCCTTTTTTGATGAACCAAAACCAATGAAGGGAAAAAAGATCTCCCTAAATATCCCAAGAGGAAATTAAGACTTGATTTTAGTCACATGATGCAACAACAAGATGCACCTAAAGGGACTTGTACTCTAGGGATGCCAAACATACCTCCTTTGGAGGAGAATGAACAAAGTGCACCATTGCTCCTAACTCTACCAAGTGTTATGACATCAAATATTATGGAGCCTCTCATGAGTACAACATGTGAAACATCAACTACCACAATCCCTATGGACATACAAAGGAAAATTCTTATTGACATTCCACCCATTCCCAAAAGGAACACATCTCATGGTCAAGTCAATATGATGTCTCAAGGAGAAACCTCTAACACACAAAGGTTCCAAAACAAAAATACCAACATGGTGGTCAATTCACAAGGACTTAATCAACTCCCATGACAGCATCAACCTATAGTGGTACAAGGACTTAACATTTCCAACCCACAACCAAGTCTACATCCACTTAACACACATTCCACATATAAACAGCAACATCAACCACAACAACAACAACCTCAAGCGGTGCAAGGATCCAACATCCCTAACACACAATCCAATGTAAACCCACTTGACTTACACACAATATATCAACAAAAATTTCAATAGCAATTCCAACAAAAACAAGCCATGTTTGCTAAACAACAAGAGCAACTCAAGCAGCAGCTGGAATACCAAAGATGCCTTGAGCAAAAAATTGTGTATCAGCAATATTTGTTACAAGAGCAACACGTGCCACAACAACCCCAAAAAATACCTCTACAACAACAATCACATACATGGTCTCATATACAACTGACAGAGGTATCCCAACAACAACCACACCAAATGGCACAACAACAACACATGGTACATCAATCATAGTCAATACCACAACAAGTGCCACATCAAATACCACAAAAAGTACCCCAACATGTGTCACAATAGGGAAATTTCTATCTTTGAGGTACTAACATACCTCTACCACCTAGTGACACATCACCAGACTCAACAGACACAAAAATGTAAACACCAAGTAGACATAGCTCCCACCATAGCAAACAATCTACTCATAGGCACAAAGGACTTTAAGGGAAAGCTATCATGCAAAACCCTAATGAAGAGCTATTACAACAAGTCAAACAAATTTCCAAACAAGTCGAGGCATTAAAAGTCCAAAATAAATAGGCTCTATATACAAAAAGGGACCTACATCCTAATCCATTTGACAAAAGTCTGTATATGCCTCCATTTCCAAAACACTTTGAGGCTCCAAGGTTTGAAAAATATTGAGGAAAAAGAAACCCTATTGATGACATCCAAGAATTATGTGCCTCTTGTACCAAACTCAGTGATGAGCCCACTTACCTCATGAGACTATTCCCTTGTTCTCTAGGTGGGCCCGCACTTGAATGGTACTCCAAACTTCCTAGTATTATCAAATCTTAGTCAGAGCTAGTAGACAATTTCATCTCCCACTTTTCCTTCAACATTACAAATGAGGTGACACTTTTCGATTTGTGTTCAACCAAAAAAAACATGGAAGAACCATTCATCACATTCTTACTATGCTAGATAAGATTAGTCAGTCAATGCTCACTAGACATTCCTAAAGAACAACAAGTTAACTGGTGCATTGAAAACTTAGTCCCAAACTTAATGTATGAATTAAAAATCAAGAGTCAAAGCACCATTTCTAAACTAATGAAAAAAGGGGCTAGAATTGAAGATGCTCTTATTCATAAGGGAGTCCTCAAGATAAACAAAGAAAAAAAAAATACCAACTCGTCTAATGACAAGGCAAAAATTTTCTCCAAAAACAAGAATGTGACTAATGATGGCATCATGGATGCATGAAAAATTAGCACAACACAACCTCAATTGACTTTGAGAGGTGCAAACCCTAAGAATTCACAAAATGCCAATCAAACATCACCTTAGCAATAGAAAATTGAAACTTCCACGTAGGAGGGACCCCGAAGACATTCTAGAACCAAAGACAAAAAATTCACACCATTGGGGATACCTCTTCAGACTGCACTACAATAGTTACTGAGTAATAACTTGCTACAATTACCCCTAATAAAAGATGAACCGTTAACTAAAGCAGATTGGTGGGATGACAAAAAAGTTTGCAATTACCACTGCACCAAAGGACATAGAACCTCATCATGCTTCCAATTGAAACATGCAATACAAGACCTTATTGATGATGGTATAATCATAGTTGATCTATCACTGTTAGCATCCAACTTTGACCACACTATCTTCAAAGATCCTTTGGGTAATCATGAAAAAGAGAAACCCTCCACTTTAAACTCAAATGCACAAGGTAATGTGAATTACACATGCACTGGATATGACTACACCATCAACTATTTCAATGAGTCTAATTCCTGCATATCCACATTCACTTTAAAGGTTGAAGACCCTCATTGCACTATCACTAAATGTCATACCAAGATCACTCTGCCTGAAGCCCCATCTAGACCTACTGCCTCTTCTAGACCTCAACCCCCTAGTAGGCCTAATGCTCCTACTTCATCTGATTATAACCTTGTTGAATAGCTTGGCAAGGCCCCTACACAAATATCCATTTTGGACCTACTGTGTGCATCTCCTCAACATCAAAAGATCTTGGATCAAGCCCTTAAAGAGTCAATAGTTCCAAGTAACATGGATGTTGCCCAATTTGAAGCCATGGTTGGAAATCTATCTACCTCACAACATATCAATTTTTCCACTTGAAATATTCCTAAGGACAAACCTAACCACAATGATCCCCTTCATCTTGAAGGCTTCATCCATAGTGCCAAAGTTAGACGTGTCTTAATAGATGGAGGAGTAGGACTGAACATCTATACTCTTAAGGTTGTCAAAGGTTTGGGTTATTTTGAGGACAACATAGATTCCTCTTGAAGGATCACTATCAAATCCTATGATGATGGTGCATGCTTCTCTATGGGGGTCATCATCTTACCTATGGATTGGTCCAACTATTAAAGACACATTATTCCATGTCCTAGATATTGAAATGAATTGCAACATGATACTAGGACATCCTTGGCTTCGTGCTATGAAAGCAGTACCCTCTACATATCATCAATGTTTAAAATTTTCCTATAATAATGTGGAGGTTACCATCCTTGGTGATCCAAATCCTTTCCAATTTTGTGGTAATCTTAGAGATGCTACTACGCACCAAGTCCCAAAAAACAATGAAGCACAACCCACAAATTGCTCTAAATATGTGGATGTAGATATACTCCTTAGAAAGGCCAAGGACAATATGAAGATTGAAGACAATGGGTGTGGAGAGTACTTTACATCTCAAGTATCCCACATAAGGGAGTCACCAGTTTCTCCCCAATCTTATGGTAAATCACTAGTACAAAACCTACAATCTGAGATTAGTACACAAAATGGGTCACTTCTATCGATGAGGATACTTCTGTATGCATTGAGAAAGAAAAAGCAAAATAAGAACCTGCTTTGATATCTCCTAGCAAGTGTAGACTTGGGTTTACTATCATGCAAAAATAAGGCTACGATGGCTATAGTAGTCTTGGATATCAGAACCAAGGAATAATTGAACCTATCATTACAAAAGGACAACCTTCTTGTTTTGGGTTTGGATTTAAACCATTACAAATAGGTCCTCCTAGTACTACAGTACCTACATGTAAGACTATGAATGTTTTGAATGGTGAAAAGGCATCTGACGATATCCTAGCTAAAACCAACAATCCTCTAGCTTATGAGCATAACCCTAATGATACAATTGAATCTAATGCCCATATATATACCTACAACCAGAGCCCATTCAACACTGATGATGACATCCCCTCAAGTTATCTTTCACTATTAGATTGGGACCAACGTGGACCACCAATCTTTGACCAATTTGACAATGATGATGCTCTCACAACAGACTTTGAAATATATGAAGGCATTAAAATTGATGATCATCAAGAAGTAATTTCTCCTAAAGAGAACACATTGGCATATTTTGGGGAGTCAATTTCATCTTCTAGATGCGGAGAAAAAAATAACAAGCATAGGTCTCTTGGTGAAAACTGAAAGGTGCCATTAGACTATGAAAAATCAAAAGCTAAGCAGATCCGAAGGATACAAAATGAAAAAGATGATGCCATGAATATTCATGTTCTAGTGTTCAACATGCCACAAAGTCTTTTGGAGCTCCCTCGATCAGCGTTCATGTGGAAGTTCATTGGTCTTAATCCTCCCAATCCATCCTTATATCCAATAGTTCATCCCCCAATCCTACTGCCTAATCTATCCATCACCCAAAATCAACCTTCTACCTAACAAACCTTTAAGCATGCCATCATTAGTGACATCCCACATGACCTACCTGTTGACCCAATTATCCTTAGATGCCTTGATTTGCAAGAGGTAGACACTATCTTACATATGGTACATGATGGTATATCTCGAGGCCTTTTCAGTGGTTTGATTTTAGCTATAGACTCGAAACAAATCCTGCCTAGTTACGGTCAATCATGGATCTAGAGATTATCGAATAGCAGCACCAACAATAGATTTCTTCTCAACATTCATTAGCAGCATTCATGATTCTATCTAAAAGTACTGAAAAAATATCAAACAAATGGCAAAAAGTCCTGAAAAAATATCAAAAAAATAGCAAAAAGACATGAAAAAAGAAAAAGAAAAACATGAAAAAAGTCATGAAAAAATGGATGCCTTGATGAAAACCCAGCAAACAAGCATCTTGGCATGAAAATTCGAGTTAAGAGAAAATTTTCATCCAAAAGTGAAAACCTAGCAAATAGGTGCTTTGGGCAAGTACCATGGTGAAAACCTGGCAAACATGCACCATGTGTAATCAGTTGTTGCTCCTCCATCGATCAGGATTTCATCTAGTTTTTTTCCCTTTTGTCATTCCTTGATCATATCTATCATCTTGCAAGACATCCTTGACTCCTTGACCATGGCTCACAAACTGGTTAATATCCATTGTTATCTTACCTAAAGCATCACCACTCTGTACATACTCTGTTATTGGCCTTTGTACATGTTTGTGTCTTGTCTAGGGGAATATTACCTACATGGTGCATGATTTTGAATTTGAAATGGGGGCATATCCCTATGCACTATTTATCCATTGGACTTATCACATAATAGATTGGAGCTAATACTTGTATATGCTTTTATAATCCTAAAAAATCCTAAACATTCAAATACAATCTTGAAAAAATCACTAAAAATCATAAAATGTCCTTAAAAAATAACTAAAAAATCATAAAAAGTCCTAAAAATATTACTAAAAACTAGAAAATGTCTTGAAACAAACCCTAAAAATCGTAAAATGTCCTAAAGAAACTAATCAGACAAAAACATCAAATATCCTCAAAACCCCTAAAAATCACAAAACCCACCAAAAATCTATAATAAACCTTGTAAGTAGTCACTGTGGATAATCAACCCTTTTGTGTGAACACTTGCACTTTGCAAACTAAAACTCAAAGCACAACACTTCAACGAAGTCACACCTATCTAAGAAATGTGAACCAATAGTCAATCCAACATGTCACTATGACCCTATCAATTGAATCAACAATCACAACCATCACATGATCAACCTATCAAATGCTATCTGACGACTTAAAACACTAAAAAGAAAGTAAAAATGGACCAGAATAACTGTTGGCTCACACTGTTTAGTGAGTGATTTATTTTTTTCTTTTCTTTTTCTTTGATCATGTTCCTATGCTACTTGATGATATAAACTGATCTATGAGAGTGGTCAGGATGGTTCATGGTAATATTTTATTTTCTATCTATTACGGTGTACCTTTGAGAGTCTAAGGAATGTATATGTGCCTTAGGAAGGACAAGGTCATTTTTTGTCTACATCGTGCTTGTTTACACAAAAGGTTTTCATTTTGTGCTCTGGCCCTTTATGTCATGATGTGTCACAGTCCATTTGCCATATCAAAATAAAGCCCCATTTGAAATATAGTGCACTTTACAAAAGCAAAAGCCTTCTCATCATACTAAAAATTCCTCATCTCATCTCCTCTATCTTCTATGTCTTCTTCATCTGCTACCTTGCATCTCATTATCGACAAATTGACCTACCATAGGCATATCTCAGTCAATTTCTTGAGGGGGCACCCATATATATCATTCACACTAGGGCATGTTGTTATGTCCTTCTTATCATTTTTTCTTTGAGACAATGCTCTAAATCAGATTGTATCAAAGAGGGGCAAAATCTAGATGCTCAAAAATGGTTCGCATCTTCGATTTCATCAAAACGAAGATCCATTTGACATATAGCACACTTTTTGAAAGAAAAAGTCTTCTCCTCATTCTAACTGGTCCTCATCTCATCTCTTTATTCCTCTTTCATTCATATCTTCATTCACCACCATGATCATGTGTTCTAATACACCAAATCATCTTCATCTTGCATTCCTACATTCTAACATCATCCTACACTTTCTATCAACCTTCTAGGGCTTTCCACCTAGTCTAGCCTTAGTTTGACCCTTGTTTGACCAATTTTGACCAAATGTGACCATGTTTTACTGATTTCACTCATTTTTTGACCTCTTCCCACCATTTTGTGCATTCACACAAAGTTTCAAGTCATTCCAAGTCCAGTAAGTCTATTTTTGGCCCCCAGAGCCTTCTAGGGCACATGCTGCACTTTTTGAGCACACTGCACACTTGGTACTTTCATGGTGCACTTAGGCTTACCAAGTGTACACTGGGCACACTTGGGGCAGTAGGATGCCCATAACTGCTTCCAGAGTCCCTATGTTGCACTTCAGAGACCACAACTTTTGCATTTCAACTCCAATTTGTGAACCATTAGTTGCATTGGATTTGTCTCTCTGTTCTAAAAATATTGAGCTATAATTTTCATTATTTGGTCACTATCTTTAGTGGTAACCCTTGAAAGTAATCTCAAGCCCCTAGATTGACATCACTTTCCCTGCTAATTCATCTTGTTTTCTCATTCCACTAACTCTGATCTTTTGGCCAACCTGATTGTATCTTAATAGTGTCTATCATCATTCATATCATCTTTCACATCATTTTGGAACCATTTCAACATCATTAGAAATCATATCAAATCATCTTGCAATCATATCAAACCAACTCGAAATCATTTAATATCAACTCAAAAACCATTTCATATCAACTCAAAATCATCCCAAATCAACCTAGAATCACTCAAAATCAGTCCTAATCATCACAAAACATATCAAACATCCAAAATCTATCATCATTTGTCCAATCCTAGGTATTTTTGTGGCTCTCAGTGCATTGGAAACCTATCAATCTATCAATCTTAACAATCTAACCTTAGTACTATCATGGCTCTCAGTGCTAGGTCAAACTATCATTCACGTCATTTGATCTCTGACATTGTCGAGGCTTTCAATGTCAAATCATGACATCATCAAACCATTTTAATAATATTGACTACATCCGTCAATAATGTTATCATCAACCATATCAATTAATCTTGATCCTTTAGCATTTACAATGTCAGTTAAATGTTATGTATCTTTAGTTCATGGCATGTGTCCTTGGAATGTTATCAATTTTGATCAATCTATCAATTTGATCATGGCTTTGGTCTACCTATCATCATCCTATTTAATCTGTATTATCATCACATTTTCATCAAAGGATACTGTCGCACTTATCAAATCAAACTGGCCAATCATCTACTAATTATCTCTATAGGATTAAACAACACATAATTTAATCCTATCATTCTTACTAAGTATTCTTCCTAACTAACTTCATCAATTAATTAATTTTATTAAATAATTGGTTCATCATTCACAAACCATGGAAATTCACAATTTCCTAAGTCATAATTTTCCACCATTAATTCCATTTTCACTAATTTCTATTTTGTGGAATAAAGGATTTTTAATTCAAATATTCCACAAAAGATTGACATCATCATGAAATATGAATGTGACACCTTGTGGATTCTCCTTTGACACTTGGTTAAGATATGTCATAATCCAATATTATTATTCTCTTACACACATCCATATTTGGCTTCCTTTGTCATAGATTCTTGGCTTTAAGTGGGCTTGAGATGTCATAGATTCTCAACCATATTTAGCCTTGTTTGACTTCCAAGTGTCATAGAATCCTACACTTGGAATCTTGTGTCATATGTGTCATGAATTCTCCAAGGAATCTCTTGCCATATCACATATCCAAGGTGACAATTCCAATGCTCTCATCCTCCATGTTGATTATAAAATGAGCATTCTTTCTCTCATTTCTGGTCCTAATTCTTGAGTTTTTGAGTCCCTAGTTTTCTCATCTTTTGTTCTCTTGCTCTCACACTAAAATCACAACTTCAAGTATTCTCATAGCATTATAGGCAATTTTGGAGATACAACATTTGGAGAAGAAAGAAGGATATGGGAGCTAAAAATGAAAGAGGGAGTTTTAATATTGTTTTGCTTCCTTTCTATTAGTTTGGCTTTCATGGTAGACTAGAGGGTGTTAATGTATAATTATTGAGTTTGTGATTTTCTCATAGTATGTTAGACATTAGCCCATTTTCTAGGTCCTACATGTAGGGCCCATTTTCCATTGCACCAAAAGCCATGACTATTAGTGAACATGGAACACCACATAATTAACCACCTGTAGGCAGGGGAGTGCATCACATCACCCAAAAATCTCCCCCTCGACGCACATACCAAGTGCTTATGCGGGTCAAGAAGGCACCGGGGAGATTTGAACCCATGACCAGGCCAAAACCAGGCTCTGATACCAATTTTTGGGCCCATTTTCTGTTGCACCAAAAGCCATGACTGTTAGTGAACATGGAACACCACACAATTAACCACCTATGGGTAGGGGAGCGCGTCGCATCACCCAACACTACAAGTAGCAGGAAGGGATCCTAACCATCCATTACCTAAGGATGTATGGTCCTCACATTCTTGCATAATGAAGATGAAATGTTTTTATGCAACACAAGAATGTGAGGGGATGAGACATGTCTCAGTGATCCTATTTCTTAAAAATAATGTAAAGACATCCATAATTTTTCTTGATTGTGAGATGTAAAACGATCAATGGTGTTCATATTCTCGCATAATAAAAGTGTTGAATTTATAACTAAAGAAAGAATACAAGAGTTTGACATGTGTCCCACTAGGTAAAAGGTGATGCAATTTCAAAGTTTAAATCATAGCCATCAAATTCTACCTAAATCAATGGCCAATTTTTAAGTTCTTAACATAACATACACAATTCAACTATTAGTGCATTAATAGTGTTTCAAGGAAACCTCGTGTCAAATAATTTTTCATAAAGTCCTTGATTTACTCCATAAACTATTACAAAGTGAAAGATATTTGAAGTATAGTAAGATAGAGCTTCAATTTTAAGTTTCCATACAGTGAATTGTCATGAAGAGATTATCTTGCTGAGATAAAAAAAAATTGAGAGTAAGTGCATAAACTTTTTTTGTTTGAATATATAACTTATTTCAAAAATTTTTAAATAAATAAAAAACTCCTCCACAAAGACATTTTTCTGGGAAGATGGATTATCAGCATGGGAATGTACATGAAAATTGCCTTGAATAATTGCCCTTCTCTACCAACAAAATAGCGAAAGGAAAGGAGTTGGTTATTAAGAACCCTATATTGATAATTAGTGAGGATTTCTATCACAAGGGAAATTGGTTGAGAGGTGCAGAGACATCAATGTGCAGTTTGGAGTTATTTAGAAAATGGTTTTTGCAAAGAAAATATGATATGCCACTGACTAATGTCTAGGAATTTGACATTGGAAATTTAGTTTTCCTAGGTATTTTTATGGATGATGACTTGCTAACAATGTTGGAAAAAATATATGACCTTGTATTGAGGGTTGTGAAGAATCACACTGGAGATAACCTATATAGGGTAACAGTTGAGGTAATCAGAGAAGTCTTTATGCTTAATTGTAATCATGCATTGCATGAAAAAATTGACTTGGATGATCTACAATCAAGGTATGAAGCTCAAAGAGAATACCTTCAGGGAGGACCATTACAAGATCATTTTAGAAAGCTAGGGAATCTTTCACTGGTAACATCTCATACCCTAGATCCCTTATTAAAGAAGTATTTCAATCCTAAGGGACAGGGCCTTTATATCTCCCTTTGCAAAGTCTTTGACCTCTATGAGCAAGACCACATCCAAGGGTCTTTAGTTTTTCTAATTTTTGAAACTTTCCAATATGATATGAGTTCTATTTTTTATTTTGCATCTTACTTAATTGAGGAGATATGTAATATATTGATTGGCATCAGCACAGGTAAGGTTGAAAAGCCCTTTTGTTGGTATTCATTTTTTTATGGACACGTATTTGTACAAGTGTGTTTATGTCTTTGCAAAAGACATAAAACCAGAGTTAGAAAAGAATGGAGAGAAGATATCAGTTCAGCTTTGGAGCACAAACATGACTTGGGAAGTCACAGATGCTAGTTTCATCTATTTTGATAGGTATTTTGCTTTAAAATGAGAATTTTGTTAACTAGAGATAACCCTTGAATTCCTCAACCCTCATTGACTTTATCAGACCTAAAGATCATGCTAAGGGTTTGAAATTTAGTCACAACTGGTAGGAGATTATCCCTTAGTCAGCTTCAACTGTATTCAGAGTATATCATTTCCATGGCAAACCTCATGTCCTACCATATAAATTTCCCTTAAAAGTAGGAAATGTTGAATTCTTATGGTAGGTAGGAGGTACAGCGAGGGAATTGGTGGGAAGATCAAGGGGAACAATCTTTCTAAATTTTACAATCATCCATAATTTTGTGCTCACTAAAGGAGAATAGGGACATTTAGTTAAGTTTTTTGACAAATATCAAATGGCCCAGTCCCATTTTCATTTTGTTGATTTAGAAGGGTTCTATGATATGTTCAAAGAAAGAACTAAGGCCAAATCATATGAACAAATAGTTTACTTTCATGAAGATATAATTAGGAATGAATTTTCTCTATAAGAGTAGGAAGTTGAGAAAGAAAAATGGAAAGTATATAGTAGGGTTTTGGAATTTAGTAATGCCCAAGATAGGAAGTATGACCCCTTATCTAAAATCAAAATCTAGGAAGATTAATTAAATAAACTCATGACACATTTTTCTAGGATTATGCAAGCTCTAGATGAGAAGAAAGAAATTCTAATAAAAGCATACCCAGATCAAGCTAGGGAGGTAGAAAAGAGAATGGCTAATAAAGTTATAATAAGTTCAAGTTAGTACACCCTCCAGATAAAAGTAGGGTATGTAGTTGCCATGAAAATGGGGGTACTACCTATACCTTTATACATGAAAATGCAACATTTAGAAAGTCCACCTTTAGCAACAACAACAAAAAGACAAAGATCGGAGCAAGGATCTTCATCTAGAACTGAAGAATATTCCCCATTCCAAACCCCTATCCATTTTGATAGTGAAGAATCTTGAAGGGAGAAATTAAAATAGATGGAGGGTCATGGTGATGTCTTAATAACATCATAAGTAGAGGAGGACACACTTGAAGAACCTCCAATGCCACTCTTATTCCTCACTATTGAAGATTTCAAAGGGAAAGAGATGGATCCTATCGTAGAACAGGTAGCCAAAAAATTTATAGATGATGACAATTTTGTAAAAGTTAGGGCCTTCATCCAATTTTTGTAGAGAATCAATATAGAAAATTTTGAGGCAAAATGTAAGAAAGAAAAAATGGAGAAACCTAGTAGGTAGGACTCTAATATAGAAGAGGAAATAAGGGATAATTTGATGCATGATTTAAGTTAGATAATCCCTTAAGGGGGGAGGAAATTACTGAAGGATTTAAGAGTGATCATACTTTAGAAATTGGACATTGCTAATGCAATGATTTTTGATATAGTGAGGATGGAAAAGGAAACAAAATTTAGTATTAAGGAAGAGGTCAAGGAAGCAAATAAAGGGGTCAAACATAGATATGATCAAAAGGCCCTAGTAATATGATCTATACAGAAGAGATATATGGTGAGCATCCAAAAAGTTTTAGATTTTGAGCACATGGGAAGCCTGGTGGTGTATAGGTTTGGAGAAGTGGATAGTAAGAAGGTTGCTCAAATGAATTAATAAGTAGCTAATTTTAGTGTGGAGGTAGCTACAAAAGACAAGAATAAATTTATTGAGCCAAATGCAAAATTTGACAAGGTGCTAGAGGCATATGATGAAAGGGAAAGAAGAATAAATGAATTGGAGAAAATCATTTCAAACATGCAAAAGAAAAAAGGAAAGAGAAAGGTGGGAGAAGAACCCAGCTAGCTTTTAATTGCTTCCTCCCCTGCTCCACATCCTCCCACTGGACCCATAATAGAGATCCTAGATACACCTCAAAATCAGGATGTATACATTGCAGACAAACTAGATGAAGAAAATTCAAAACTTTAGACATTACATGAAGAATTAGGTATATAGCATGAAGATAGAATAAGGGGTACAATTTTATTATGGTAGATGAGGCAAACTAGCCTCTTTTATATATAGAGTTTGCAAGGTTGGTAAGTATTTGGAAAGAACTAGAGAGAAATGAAGCCACCTTGAGGTAAATTTTGAATAAATGGATTAGTAGGGATGACATCATCATAGCTCTATGTTCCTCTATCATTAATATAATTGATGACCAGATTGAGAAAACTTTTGACCACACAAATAATCTATTGATTTTTTACCAGAAAAGAGATGTGTTGCAAAGGAAATTAAGAATACTCTTCTCCACATACCTTAGTAGAAATTTTTATCTTTTCCCCCATGTACTAAAAGGCCTAGGTATCATAAAAAGTAAGGAGTAGTGGAGCAATGAACTAAAGAAAATAATGAGTGTTAGATTAAATGATGTGGTAAATAAAGAGAACTATATTTGGTTTGCAAGAACAATTGAAGAAGTACTTCATGTCTAATTATTCATTTATTCTTTCCAAAAGGATTTTGATGAAATAAAGAAGTTGGGAAAAGAGTTCCTAAAGAAAGAGAGAGAAATCTTGGATTTTAGCTGGCCAGATGACACAATTTTCAGCAAGTGGATCACTAAATATTCTTCAGCTTCACAACTACTACAGGTGGCATATGAAGATAGGCTTGTAGATGAGGAAACCACTATAGAGGAATTTTAGTTAGTTGACAAGGTTGTCCAAATAAATGATAAAAAGAAGATCTGTTAACTACTACAGATATCAAAGTGTTAGAGTCAATTAGAATAGAAGAAGAAAGGGTAGTCACATAGCCTAAGGAAAAGCAAGAAGAAAAGGATCAATTATCAGGTACAGTGAAGGAATAATGAATCTCCAAAATAGAACTAGCCCCACCACCAAGAAACTAATGAAGGAGCCATTTTGTTATCAAATAAAAGATTAGAAATATTTGTGTTCTTCTCGTGTAGTTTTTGAAAGTGATATTTTTTATTTTATGTAATTCTGTTGTTCTAAGGACAGTTATCCTTTTCCCTCTAGACCTAAATCTTGTTGCAACTCACACTATATAACTAAGTTTCCAAGGATAGAAGAAGGGCCGAGTTTATTTTTTCTACACTAAGTTTGTATATTTTGTGTCAGTCCATGCATATTGAAATTTTGTTACAATGTTGAATATGAAAGTTAACAATTGATGGTCTAAGCATGTTATTGGTTAATGGGGATAACCATTCTATTGTATATCAATTTCAAAGAGATTAATACAAATGTAGAAAGCTAGTTTTTCAACATAGATCTCATCTCTTCTTTATCTCTGTTTTATTCTCTAAGATTTAATGGAAAATTTTATTCAGATTTAGTTGTAGTTCATTTTGAATATATTTCAATTTTATTTTCCTAATAATCTAATAGGTTACGTAAATGCTTAATGCAAATTGAAATAATTTCATGGTTTTCATTGAAGATATGATAAGTATGAGATATAGAAATGAATGCCAATAATCTTTTCATAAAGTGTCAATATAAGATCTAGAAATAGATGTATAATTCTTGTGATTTTATAGCCCAATAGAAAAGGTATTAGCCATTCTTAAGAGTTGATCTAGTTGGAATGTTTTACATAATGTCAAAATCCATATTAATCAATCTTTTACTATTCTATTATTAAAGCTTTAAAGTGTTATTCTATGCTTGACTCATGAATTTTTAGGGTTTTATAAAGTACCTTTTGTCATTTGTTTACTATTCTAGAGTTAGAAGAAAGAAGGGTTACCCATATGTTATTTTTAGAGTTCATGGTGAAAATTTGAATATTAAGTGAATAAGAATGAATTCCTAGGTAAACCTACCTGAATCTTGTAGAATTCAAAGTGGAGAAGATCTCAAGGTCTTGTTAGTTGGTCCTTTTATTTTGCTTCTTAGAGTACCCACAATGGTTTTAGCTAATTCATAGGTTTTCTAACACTGTTAAAGGTTGTTGAAATTCTTTCAAATCAGAAACTAATAAAATGGAGACTTTGTTGGGGAAATGTGTAAAGTAATTTATTTTTTAAATTACAACAATCTTTGGTATAATTTATTGTAGTTGTATTCTCAATTGCGTCTTTCCCATGCTTTTATTGGTCTCTTTCAATTGATAGACCTTGAGAATATAAAAAATCTAGTACAACAGGAGTGCATCTGTGAGTTGTGTCTAAATAGTGCCTTGTGTACAAAATAGTGTTTATTTTCCCCAAAGTGCAGAGCATTAAATTTCTTCTTTTTTGGGCCCTTGTTTTAGATCTATTATAAGTTTTCTTTTACCATGTTATTTCCCTATCTCTTAGCCATTTTAAAGGTATTTTTTTCCCTTCATTGGGTGGTAGCTCGATCAAAGGTTTTGTAGCTAGTGTTATATATTTTAAGTGATTATTTCAAATGGTAGATAGAAGGAAAAATACAAGGGTATAGACAAATGCTAATAAAGAAGTGCCTTTGTACATAAAGTTACCTTATGTGGGTAGGAAGAACCAAATAAAGAAGAAATGAGATCCTAACCACACATGGAATGTTGGAATTTACAAGTGGGAAGATTTACTTCTAAGAGGGTGGGGGCTGAATCAAAAGTAACAAAGTTTAACCTCTAGAACTTTTAACTGAGATTATTCACATGCATCTAACACATCTAATTAACATGAAAGTAAATACATGCATGAAAATAGATAACACAAGATTTTGGTCACCCAGAAACCCGCCAAAATTAGAAGGTAAAACTAGGGTGGGGATGACACCCACAAATTATCACTATAACAATATGTAATTGGTTAAGGCTACAAAGTTTGACCAATATCAATGGTCTACTCGGTGAAAGGCCTACCCTATTAAAGGCTTTTACACCCTGTTAAAAGTGACCTAGTTAAAGGATTTACAAACACTCACTTGGAATGTTACCCTGTTAAAGGATTTACAATCCTATTAAGGATCTACAATATAGTTGTTAAGCTAACCTAACATCATAGGATTTTCTTTCTTCTAATACAATGGTTAGAAAGTATAGTAGAATGTCTTGATCCAATGACTTACAATCTGCAATTGCTAATTCTAGATCCTTGTTCTACTCAATTTGATCTTATCCTTCCTAATCTAATATAACTTTGTTCATAGTGTTGATACTCTATTCTAATCAACTTGATTATGTATTTTTTCTCTTCCTCTAAGTTCTTACACCCCTTTTAGCTTCCTTCAACACTTTTCTAGCATTCTTTCATGCATTCCCGCATGACCTCTTTTCTATACAACTTCTCAATTGTAAATTATGGGGTATCAACTTCCTTTTAAAGGGTTTTGAGACTTAGGGTTAGGTATGAATCTATGATCAATATTCATCCATCTTTTCCTGCTGAAATATTTACACTTTTCCTATTGGTTGCATGCTTTCTCCATTTTTCTAATCGGTTGCATGTTGATCACATAAGGAATGTAATAGATTTGATCTTATCTTTTTGATCCATCGAGATTCATCTTGAGTCAGCTCAAAAATGGTTTACATCTGAGTTTGTGAAGGCATAAACTCATATGCTGATTTTGTGTTTCTTGGCACTTACTAATTATTGATGCTCGACACATATAGGGTTTTTATCTCACTCGGCTCCTATAGTAACTCTGTCTCGCTCAACATCTATACTTTGGTTAGCACCTATAGTGACTTGGCATCACTTCTCACTCAACACTTGAAACTTGCTTGTCACCTCAAGTTCACTTGGCACATGTTGAATTTTTGGCTCAGCACATATTATAGCTCGGCATCTATATTATACTCGGCATCATCTTGGAATTTTCTTAAGTATGTTGACACTCAATTGTCAAAACCAATCTGAGACCAACAATCTCCCCCTTTGACACGAGTGTCAAAAACACTTAACTAAACATTATGAGTATGATCTCTTATGAGTATAATACACATCTCATTTGGCATATGTACAAAACTTCAAAAACTTGTTTAAAATTTTGTAGAAGACTATATACTTTAAAAACTTGTAACTCCCCCTAAGCTGATGTGCCATTTATATATCCAAAATCCCTTATGCTATATTTGTCTCATGATGTTTAATCTAATACTCTTTATCACTGCCTTTTCATTCCTTTCCTTGTCTGATTTATTTCTATCTGCTCTATTTCTACTCTATGTCTGCTCTGATTTTACTCCCCCTTTCACACATCTTCCCTTGTAGTTTTTGTATTCTTTTGGCTTTATCTCAAAATTTTATTATCTTCCCCTTTGGGTATCTCCTCCTTGGAGTATATCCCCCTTTATTCTTTGCCTCACAATGTATTTCTCCACCTTTTTGACACTTATGTCAAAGGGTTCTATGAATGAATTGAATATTTAGCCAAAAAAAAATTATTTACCTCCATTATGATCTTCAAAGCAACATCCCAATTGTCTAATGCAATTTCCAGTGCTTTAAGCTAGATGGCTATCTTTGTTGCAAGGTGTACGAGGCCTTCCAATGTAGAAAGATTGGGATCTTTCTTCAAAACATTCTCTACATAGGCCATTTCTTTGTGCAAAACTTCCATGTGAGGAGTTATGGTATATTGTATCTGTATTAATTTGGCCTTGGTATTAGCCTCATCTATTGTGAGTACAACTAATTCCTTTTGAGTGTGAACCATTATAGCAAAATGCTTCTCACTTTGAGCTAGATCCTTTGGTAGCTACATGCTAGATACCTTGAGGTTCCTTTCCAAGCTCAATATCCTTTGGCTTGTTTCTTGTGTGAAGTCTAAAGAATCACACAATTTGGAGTATAATGAGCATATATTCTCAAGTACTGCTTTCACCTTTTCAACCTTTTTAGCCAGTTCAACCTATGACAGTGCTATCTCACCAAATATCTTCTCATTTACCTTCATCTAGAATTTCTTATTAGACCATTCAAGTAATTTAGCATTGGTGTCTAGGTCTTCATTTTGTACCTAGTCCATTATGTTGGATAGTTGCTCCATGATGGGCTTTGTCTCATTAGGTACTGGTGAGCTAAAAGCATCTAGAAAGATGTCTTTAATTTCTATAAATGCTTGCATCTATCTATACTCATTCCTAAGTATCTCCTACTTTTTCTTCTTCTCCAGTGCCTCTTGCACTTCATTGATCTATTCTATATTCATATTTTTATAGTCATAACTTGGTTTGACTATCTCCTCATCAAGTTTTGAGTCTCCATAATGAAGAACCCTTGCTACCTTGGTAGAGCTTGAGCCTAGTGTTGATATTTGCAAGGGTACTACATCAATGCTCGACTACTTAGTAAAAGTCCTTGTAGTAGGCAAATTGACCAACATTTGTATTAACTCTTGTTCTTTCTCCTTAGGGGTCTTCTCCTCTTCCTTGTCTTCTTTAGTTCTACCTTGACCAATTAATATGATCAAAAGAGGTGCACCTTGAATTTTTGTTGCGGGAGTAGAGGTATCCTTCTATCCTATTTGCTCCTTTACTTGCTCCTCAGTAGTTGAAGTTATTGTAACTATGGAATCAACCTTAGAAAATGCATCTTGCGTTGGTTTCTCTTGTGGTTGTCCACTTGTAGCTATTGGAGTTTGTGAAGGTGGTTCTTGTGGACTCACCTTCTCCTTGGTTATCTCAGCTACTACCTTTTGTAGTTCCTCTACACTCACCAAAACTAGATTAGTGCATAGTTGTGCTTGTAAAGTAGTCTGGTGAAGGATCTTTTTAAGATCCTCTGCAGTCAATGGATTAATTTTTAGACTAGAAATGTCAGGAACATCCTTTACAATAATTGTGTTTGTAGATGTAGGTGTTTCATGTGGAGGACTAGGTGGTGGCAGTTGTGTGTCTTGCACACTCTGTTCCTATTGCTGCTCTTCAGCTATTGCCACACCTTTCTGTATTTCCTTCTCCACCACAACTTCTTCCTTTTATTTCTCTCCTTCTTCCTCATTTTCATTTTCTTCTTCTTCCTCATCATTACTTCTTCCCTCAAAGGGATCTTCTTGTCCTTCCTTGACTATCTGAATGCCATAAATCACTTTCCACATAAGAGTGGACTTCTTCACAACATCTTCAATCTTATTTTGTAGAATGTTGAAGGTTTTGTATTTAGGTGCAAATTTTCTCCCATGTTTCTTGCTTGCCTTTCTTATTTGACCTTTAGTGAGGTCAGGCATTACACAAGCCAAAGTTTACTCCCTTATTTCTTTCTCCATTTTTGGGCAATAATGCTATTTATTTTCTACAATTGTATATAGCTCATTAGGCACAGTATTATCCAATTCAAGTGGAGTATTCTTGAACTTGGCCATCATAGTGTAGACTAACTCTTCCACTATGTTCTGCACCTCTCTACTTAACTTATTAAAATCAATAGTTTCAATCTAGTAAAATCTACATTATCCCTAATATTGTCACAAACATTTTCTAAGTTAGATTTAGTGGTATGACTTACGATTCTAAATTGTTCATTGTCATCTGAATCTATCCTCTTCTCGTTCGACTCTAGAGGTACCACATATTTTCTCCTCTTTTTCTCTACCGGCCCTCCTTGCTCTATAGCTTTCTTCTTTTCTTGTTCCTTGGCTACCTTTTTTGTAGCCCTTGTATCTACCCTAGTGGTATGTTTGGTTGGGCTTGGCTTAGCCTTCTTTTTCTCTTTAGGCTATGCAACAAGTTGTTTCTATGCTTTCCTCTTCTTGGATTGTACTTTAGGTGCTTCCTGCTTGACACCTTCTTCTTCTTTAGAATCCTCACCCATGCCTTGGGTTAATGCTAATGGTCCTTGCTTGTGTTCTTCTTCATCATCATCTACCTCTTCATCATCTTCTTCCTGTGCAGTCCCTTCTCCAAATTTGGCTTTGAGCTTCTTCACTAGTTTGTGCTTTTTCTTCAGTGTAGAAGCAATTTTTAACTCCATGTCCCCTTTAGATCTCACCACATCATATGTACCAAAATGTGGGGAACTCTTGTCTACTTCTTCTACTAATAATGTTGTTATGGTTGTAGATTCCTCATCAATGTTTATCTCATATCCAAGAGGTCTAAGTCACCTTACCCTTGGTATGGTTGCTTAGATGTAGGTGTAATCAATGTCAACAAGAAAGAAAATATCATTTGTATGCTATTCCACTAATGAAACAGGTATCCTTAGTCTTTGTTTCATAGAATTCTTGAAATTTTCAAAATAACTAGTCATTAATGTCTCAAAATTTTCTTCCATTTGTTCAATATATTCATTCACCTAGGCTACAATGGACCTATTTTTCTTCTAGCTAACCTTTCCAAAAGATGGAAATTCATTCTATACATAGAAAAATATACAAATCAAAATTGCACCAAATTTACATTGGGCTCCCTTTGTTCTTCTTATAGCTCCCAAATTTTCATTGATTTGTTGTAATTGTAGTTTTGCTAGATCATAGGTATGATCCTTTTTAACAAGTTTGTAGCCAACATCTACTGCAATACATGGTACACTATTAAGTCTACTTAATTGATAAAACTTGTGAGATATTACTCTAACAACAAGATCAACAAGAGGATTGTTAATAGTGTCTATGGTCATGCCTCTCTTGTTACATTTGGCTCTTGTATTCTTTTCAATAGCTTCCTTGGAGTCACTTCTTAGAGTCTTAGGCCAATTTAGGGTTGGATACCCTATTACCCTATGTAAAATACTTTTTGAAATTTTGATTGGGCCATCTTCTAACCACAAATCGCCATAATGAATCCTACTTAACACAATTCTTATCCATTTGATCTTAAAAATAGTAGGGAATTCTAGGGCATGGGTTAAGCCCTTCCTCTCAATGATTTGATATTCTTCCTTTAAAACTCTATTTTCACACAATCTATCATATGCTTCCCTGATCTCCATATCTCCTATAGCACCTATCTTGCAATTATATTATCTCCTATCATCTTGCACCATTACTACTTTAGGAGGAATTACAGATAGGGCTCCAACTAGGTCGTCCTTGTAGGCAACTTCAGGGATAGGTCAAAAATTAGGTTGCTTAATTTCATTTGACACTATTTGGACTTCAAACAGATCTTTCTCCTAAGGTCTCTTAGAACTAGAGGCCATTTCTTCAAACTAGGGTTTAAACATGAAGAAATTCTGAAACTGTGCAGCTTGGCACTAGTATAAATACCTTAGAATTGATGAAACTGTGCTAAATCTATGTAGAAATCTACTCAAATATTTTGAATACTAATTGGAATTTGTTTAACTCTCTTCTTCATCTTTTCTCTTTGTTCACGATGAGAAAAAATGATCCAAAATGCAAACATATACCCTTATTTCATAGCATTTAATGCTTAGTGTGTTTACAACTGTCCACTTAGCTCTTTAAGAAATTCTTCTTTACTTGGCTTCCATTGTCTTTCAACCATTTGGCATACAATAGAGTTTCCCTTACTCAGCTTCAACTAAAATTTCCCTTCACTCGGTTGTAACTAATCACTCAGCTTCTATCGACTTTGGTAGACAACTCGGCATGTACTGGAATTTTACTCAGCATCTAAAGGTATCTCAGCAACACTTAAAATTTTAACTTTTCATCTCCATTCATGTTGATCTATCCTTTTTAATACTTACTTCTCCTGGAACTGATGTATGATAAAACTTTGTATATTAGTCTCACATACCTTCTTTTGCTTAGTTGGATGAAGTGTGACCACTTGACCTTTTAGGTGAAGTGATCCCTTCATTGGATGTGCTACTTCCATCTTTCTTCTTCCATGTCTTATTCATCTCTCCTCTGATGTGTTCAACATCTACCTTCTCTTTTCCTTTATTGAACTCTGAGTTGGATGCCTTTGACCTTGTTAAGCAATTTCTATTGATGTGTTTAATCTTCAAACAACTGAAGCATGTAGTTTGGCTCAACCATCTATTGTAGTTTCCACTAAAATGTGTTCTTATGTAGTTTTTAGGAATGTGTCCATATTCTTGACGGTAGTGATAGCTATGCCTAGTGTTTTAATCCCAATTGTAGTGATATTCATGATTGTTTGACCTTGCTAGTTGATTAGGTGTCCACATAGGCTTTGATCTGCACTTAAAAGCTTTATGTCCATACTTTTTGCAATTGTAGTAGTGACCTTCAAATCTTGGTGTCCTAATGATTCTAGTCCTCCAGTCATGTGCTTGATGTCCTTACTTGTTGCACTTATGACAGTGACTCATATTCTTAGGTTTTTCATGCTAATGGGAATTCTTACTCTTGCACACATTAGAGGTATGTCCTTTTTTACCACCAAAATGACAAGTAGGTTTAGTATTCTTACCTTTGTCACTTCTTTCTTCTATAGTCTTGGATGGCTCTCCTTTTTCAGTGTTGGTGTATCCGAATCCTGAAGTGTCATTGTTAGCTCTTGGTGATTTTAGTAGTTGTTCAAAGTACTTGAAGGCTTTATTGGGTTTGTTAAAGCTCTCTGCAATCTCCTTTTCTCTCTTTAGGACATTTTTTAGTTGTTCATTTTGCATCTTCAATGTGGTAATCTTAATGTCCTTGACATTCAGTTCATGATGTGCATTCATCATCTGGCTTAGGGTGTCTAGTTGCATGTTGGAAATTCTTGCAAGCTCAATTGACTTTTCCTCCAATCTATTGGTGAGGTTTCTCTTGTCTTCTTCTATCATAGCCTTTTCTTCAATAGTTCTTTTCTTCTATTCAATCACTTCACAAAGCATCATGGCTTGAGATTCTTGTTCAATCTTGAGAGTTCTGATCTCTTCTACTTGAGCTCTATTCTTCTCCATTAGGTCTACTATTACTGCATCAAACTCTTTAGAATCTTCATTTCAAAAACACTTTTGAGGTGTCAATTTCCTTGTATTGTGTATCATTCTCAACTATGGCAATCTCTCTTCTTCTCTTTAAGGATTTTCTCAATTCTTCCCTGCCTTCCTCCAAAGAATGTAGAATGAGGTGTATCTCAATTTCCTAATTCTCTATGATCTTTTCAATTTTGTAGACTTCCATTTTTGCAAGTTTTAAGGCTTCTTATGAGAACTGAGATTTGATACCAATTGTTGGAATTTACAGGTGGGAAGATTTACTTCTGAGAGGGGGGTTGAATCAGAAGTAACAAAGTTTAACCTCTAGAAATTTTAACTAAGATTATTCACATGCATCTAACACATCTAATTAACATGAAAGTAAATACATGCATGAAAATAGATAACACGAGATTTTGGTCTCCCAAAAACCCTCCAAAATGAGAAGGTAAAACAGGGTGGGGATGACACCCACAAATTATCACTGTAGCAATATGCAACTAGTTAAGGTTACAATGTTTGACCACTATCAATGGTCTACCCTATGAAAGACCTACCTTGTTAAAGGCTTTTACACCCTATTAAAGGTGACCTGGTTAAAGGATTTATAAACACTCACTTGGAATGCTAGCCTATTTAAGGATTTACAATCATGTTAAGGATCTACAATATTGTTGTTAAGCCAACCTATCATTATAGGACTGTTATTCTCCTAATACAATGGTTAGAAACTATAGTAGAATGTCTTGATCTAATAACTTACAATCTTCAATTGTGGATTCCAAATCCTTGCTCTACTCAATCTAATCTAATCCTTCCTAATCTAATATAACTCTATTCATAGTGTTGATACTCTATTATGATCAACTTGATTCTACAGTGTTGCTCTTCCTCTAAGTTCTTACACCCCTTTTTGCTTCCTTCAACACTTTTCTAGCATTCTGTCATGCATTCCCACATGACCTCTTTTCCATACAACTTCTCAATTGTAAATTATGGGGTAACGACCTCCTTTTAAAGGTTTTTGAGACTTAGGTTTAGGTGTGAATCTATGATTGATATTCATCCATCTTTTCCTACTCAAATCTTTACACTTTTCCAACTGGCTGCATGCTTTCTCCATTTTTTTGATTAGCTACATGTTGATTACATAGGGAATGTAATAGATTCGATCTTATCTTTTAGATCCTTCAACATTCATCTTGAGTTGGCTCAAAAATGGTTTACATCTGAGTTTGTGAAGGCACAAACACATATGTTGATTCTGCATTACTCAACACTTACTAATTATTGATGCTCAGCACATAAAGGATTTTTGTCTCACTCAGCTCCTATAGTAACTTTATCATGCTCAACATCTATACTCTACTTGGCATCTATAGTGACTCAACATCACTTGTCACTCAGCAATTGAAACTTGCTTGGCACCTAAAGTTCACTTGGCACCTAAAGTTCACTTGGCACCTGTTGAATTTTTGGCTCAACATATATTGTAGCTCGACATCTATATTATACTTGGCATCATCTTGGAATTTTCTTAAGTCTGTTGACACTCAATTGTCAAAACCAATCTGAGACCAACATGGAAGCCTAGAGATAGTGTATCTACCCATTCATAATATCGACCAGTGATAGAAATATAATCTTCATCTCTTAATTTTGAAGCTTAGAACACTAGACTTCTAGGTGAAATATTCACAATCCCACTACCAGAAGAGAAGATCTACCAAGATAAAATTATTTCTTGTGTAGGAGACATCCCTTTTAGGCCTCGTGTTACTAAAGAAATGAACCAAAGGTGGGGGTATAAAAATACTCTAAATATTAGACCAACTTCTAGACAAGTCCCATACATTGAGAGAAAGCTCATAGATTTAGATGATCCAGTACATTCAGAGACCACCTCTACATACCTTGATCAATTATTATCAGAAATCGAAATCCTTAGAAAGAATGTTTCAAAGGAAGATGATAAATGCATTTATTTGAAAAAAGAAAAATAAATTATCACCATGAATGCTCTCATAGAGAGATAGGCCCTACATAGAAGGATGGAAGCTCTCAAAGTTAAAAATAGAAAGTTAGAAGAGAAATCTCCTACTTTACATTCAAATATTTTTTGAGATATTGGAGAAATAAGATCAAAAATCTAAGACCAAGAACACCTTCTAAGAGAGAAGGAAGAACTTGTTATCTCACAATTCCAACCCTATAAACCTATAGAGGAAAATTTCATAGATCTGGCTATTAAAAATCCTAATAAAGGAAGAAAGAAAAAGGTTGTAGGGATGCAAATCAATGAACCTTGAGTTACCTCTAAAAACCATGTCCTGTCCAAGTTTGATTTAGAGTTAGAAAGAGAAAAGAAAGAAAGGGAAGATATAACTAAAGAACTAGAAAAGGTTGAAAATGAGTCTTAGACCATTGATACAAGAAGAAATAGATATTTTCTCAAATCTACCTATAGTTTAACACCTTGGCAAAACCAGAATACACAAGTAGTGCCTTCTATTCCAATTTATGGACCTCTAGTGGCTATCCAAAACTTTTCCCAGTCAATACCATCTTCTTCTTTCATAAATATTGGTCAAATACCTATCACTCAGCAAGTTCAAATCCTTGCAAAAAACCAAGGGGTTGGACCTAGTAACTCAAATACTTTAGGTTTCTAGAAGAGGCCCATCTACATGGAAAAATACAAGTGAATGACCTTTGTAGATATCCATGGTTTTCCCCATCCAATCTCATATGACCTGAGAGATAAAGTCACTAAATTCTTAGGAAATAATGCTATAACTGATGAGGAGCATCTTAGTAAATTCACCAATATTCTCAATGACTATGAAGTAGAGCATGAGGATGTGGTCATGAAATTATTCGTGCACTCACTTACTAAGGATACCAAGAACTAGTTCAAAAGATTGCCTAATGATAGTATTGATTCTTGGGATGATTAAGAGAGGCTTTTAAAGGAGCATTATGGTGATAACATTAATGTAATTTTTATGTTGAATGAGTTCACATAAATAAAAATTAGAATGATTCAACATTTTATTTTAATGTAAGATTCTAGAAGGGAATGTATAAATTACTTCAAGTCATGAGACTAGGTGAGAATATGTGTCTCACCACATTTTCAATACTTTTGATAGAAAGATGGTCTATATTATGAGAGATAAAGATACTAGAACATTGAGGGATGCTTTCAAGATAGCTATCAACATTGAAAACAATATAAAATCATCTAGATAACTTGGAAGGAGAGATTATCCAAAGTTGTTCAATCCTAGGGGTAAGAAGCCTGAGGTTTTGAATTTTCTTAAGAATTTGAAGTCACCAGTGAACCATGCAAATAAGAACAATTTTTGTGAGAAGCCTCAATTCAATAACAACTACAATAAGGAGACTATACTACAAAACTATCCCTATAACACACAAGGGAAGGATGGAAAGCCCATTCCTAACTCTACCCAAAGCATAGATGATAAAGGTACACTAGATCCACTATAGAGAAATTATGTAAATATGATGGAGGACATGCCTTGGTGTATTATATGTCAATTCCCTCATTCCCCTAACTATTATGTTGTTTTCCAATCATTTTCTACAAACCAATAAGCACAACCTAAAGAAGGTGAGAAGACCATGAAGATATGGCTTGTAATATGATTAATTTATGTGATAATGGTGAATATTTTGATCTAGAAGAGTCTAAGATTGATGTTAATAATCAAAGAAGCATGTATCAACTACATCATCGACAAGTATTTTTAGATGATGAAGATCAAGATGGTGATAGGATGTGCAACATGATATTAGATGTTGAGCATATGAACTTGAGAAAGCCATCTAATGAAGAAATTGATACAATAACTATTGAGATAGTGGCCCAAGTTCACAACACCTAAAATCTCAGAAATAGAATAGTAAACAATGTTGTTGGGAAAACACCTAGCATCTTCATCAAGGACAACTCATAAAATGGATGATGAAAAAAAAGAATATAATCTAGTAATAGCCAAAATTAAATGCAATAAGAATAAGAAATATGAACCTAAAAAGAAAGTATAGTTCGAAGATGTAGAGGTAGTCAAGATGAATACACATTAAAAGAAATCAAATCTAGATGTTATCAGGCAAGTAGAGGAGCCTATTATTCAAGTACAAGAAGCCAAAGGTAATCTGTTCAAATCTATTGCATATGATCATGGAGACATGATTTCTATGTTATCACAAATTACTATTAAAGTACCTCTATTTGAAATGTTTAGGATAGAAGAACATAAGAGTAAAGCCCTCTCTTGGTTAGGAGGAATTGGGATTGTTGAAAGACACCAATAGGGTAGGAGGTGCCACTTGTATTAAAAGAGAAGGAAGGTAAAGGATTCATGTCCCAAATACCTCATATGTATTTGGATAATTCATCTACAACATATATAGAAAATATTGACCCTTTCTTCCTTAGCCTAATCATAAATGGTAAAACCTTATCAAACTGCATGATTAATTCAAGAGCCTCAAATATTATCATGTCATTTAAGGTCATGGAAACCATTGGTTTAAAACTAGACACAAAATAGGGTAGGTATAGAGCCATGGATGCCAGAGAGGTCCTTGTCATAGGAAAAATTAATGTATTTCCTTTTAGACTAGTTGCTTATCCTAATGTTGACTTAACTATGATTGTCTTAGTAGTTGATATTCCTCCACAATATGGAATGTAGCTCTCAAGAAAGTGGAGCAATACAATGGGAGGTAGCTTACAATGTGATTTTTTATTTTCCATATTTCATATAAGAGATAAAGCCATCAAGGTCAACAGAGAGCCAAGAATTATTCATGTGATTGATGATAATATTGATATAGATGCTACTTTTTTTCTAGATACAGAGATAAATTCTTTTTAGAGCTGAAATCACTATTAATGAAATTGAAAAGATAGTCCCATTAATTTCACAAGAAGCAAAAAATACATAGATTCTTAAAATCTTTGGACTATGTATTTTGATAGGGTTAGTTCTAAGGATGGGTTAGCAGCTGGAGTAATTTTTATAACCCCAAAGAAAAACACATTTAGATAATCATTCACCTTGAATTTCACTTGTACCAATAGCATAATAGAGTATGAGGCCCTTTTACTTGGGTTAAAGGTGACAAAAAATTATGGTATCAAACAATTGCATGTTATTGGGGATTTAGAGTTGGTTGTGTCTCGAATTAAGGATACATATGTATCCAAGAACAAAAGATTAAAACAATATAGGAATGTTGTTTGGGATTAGATTAAATCATTTAATGCTTTTGGAATTTCTTGGATGGATAGAAGTAATAGCAAAATGGTTGATCTACTAGCTATGTCACCATTAAGCCTAATGGCATATCATTTGCTTGTGTTTCCAAGATTGAGGTGTAGAATAGACCATCCATTCCTAAAAACAAAGAAAATTGGTAGATATTTGAGGATGATAAGGATATTTTTAATTTTCTCCTCAATGAAGAAAAATACCATGGCTAGGAACTGGATTGCAACACTTTGGTTGAGAATGTAGATGTGAAGAAAACCATTTTTGGACAAAAAAAATTGCAATTAAAATCAAAGAAAGTACCCAAAGGACTAGTGGTATTATAGAGTGTCTTTGATAATTAGGATAGAGTTCATTAGAAGTCAAAGACAAGAAACCATATGAGTTTGAATAAGTAAACCTTGGAACAATTGAATCACCTAATAAGGTGTACATAAGGTAAAACTCTGTCTCCTATTATTAGAAAATATCTAGTAGATTTGCTAAGGAAATTTAGGCATGTTTGTGCATGGTCATATGATGACCTTAAAGATTATAGGGAAGACCTTTTTCATCATGTAATACCCCTAAAAGTGATTTTCAAGTTTTTTAGATAGAAACAAAGACGTGTTAATCCCACATTAGCCCTCAAGATGCAAGAAGAGCTTATGAAGCTAAGGAATAGGGGGTTCATTAAGCCTATCAGACATTCTTCATGGATGTCTAACCTAGTGCCAATTAGGAAGAAGAATGGTGACATTAGGTTATGTGTTTATTTTAGGAATTTGAATATTGCTTCCCTAAAGGATAACTATGGCTTTCCAAACATGGAGGTTATGTTGCAATAGGTAACTAGTTCTAAATTAATGTCCATGATGAATTTTTTCTCTAGATATAACCAAGTGTTGGTTGATGAGAAAGAGCAGCTCAAGAAAACCTTCACAACCCCTTAGGGAACATATGTATATGTTCATATGCATTTTGGTTTGATAAATGCAAGAGCTACATTCCTGAGAGCCATGGATGTTTATTTCAAAGAATTCATGGTTGCCTATCAGGATAGTTTGATAGCTTATTCAAAAAGGTTTGAAGACCACTACAAGCATTTAAAAAATATTTTTATGAAAGCTTTGGAATATGGAGTCTAACTGAACCCAAAGAAGTTTAACTTTGGAGTAATAGAAGGGAAATTTCTTGGCCATATAGTATCTAAAGATGGAGTTAAGATTGATCCAAAAAGGATGGAAGCAATAGATAAGGTCCCTAAGTCAAAAAATGTCAAAGGTATTTATTCCTTCTTTGCCCAAGTCAATTTCTTGAGGAGATATGTGACTAATTTTGCTAAGATTAGTAGACCTATTTCTAAAATGCTCGAGAAAGGGGTAGTAATTAATTGGGAAGGTGAACCATCAACTACTTTTCAAGGGATCAAGAATTTCATAAAAAATGCACCAGTGTTGAGGACACAAAACTATGTAAAAACCATGCACAATTTTTTTATATGCCTCTTTCCATACCATGGTAGTAGTTTTACTTCAAAAGAATGAAGAGGGCTATGAACAACCCATTGCATTTTTTAGCAAATCACTCTAGCCTACAAAGTTAAAATATGAAATTGATGAGAAGTAGGCATATGCCCTTGTCGAAGTTGTGAAGGCTTTCATATGTTATATAATTGGTGCCATTTTTATTGCATTTATACCTAGTTTAGTAGATAAAGATATATTCTCAACAAGAGGTATCTAGCAGAAGGTGCAAATGGATTAACAAAATCCAAGAGTTCAACATTGAAATTCAAATTACAAAATTGGTAAGATGCCAAGGGTTAGAAAACTTGATGGCTCAGTCAAATTTGGATGTTAACTAGATAAATGTTGTAGATGAAGGCCACATATTAGATATATGTGATATGGATGATTGTGACAAGTACATAAATGTTATTTACTATTTATAACATATAGAAGCTCCACCCTATTTGACTAATAATGAGAGAAGATATGTGAATTAGATATATCATTATTAATGAAAATTTGTGGTGGATAAGTTTTGAAGGAATACTGCTAAAGTGTATTGATCATAAGGATCCAAAAAGGGTACTCATTGAAATGCATTCAGGTGCATGTGGAGGTCATTAATTAGAAAATACTACTACCCATAAGGTAATGAGAGATGCCTTCTAGTGGCCAATATTATTTAAAGATGCACATGCTCTAGTTAGAAAATGTGATCGTTGCCAAAGATTTGCTGGAAAGTTTTTAAAAATTGGAAATGCCCCTTTGAAGTCAATAGAAGCGCAAGCATATTTACAACAATGGGGAATGGACTTTATAGGTAAAATGTCAACTAAGTCCAACACTATTTATTCATGGATACTAGTAGCAACAAATTACTTCAAAAAGTGGGTTGAGATCATTCCTACTAGGAAAGCTACCAGTAAAGTGGTAAAACTTTTCTTATTGAATAATATAATAACTAGATTTGGGTGTCTTGAAAGGCTTATGATTGACAATGATATGTGTTTTGGGTCAAAGGAATTCATTAAATATTGTGACAAATATAGCATTACAAGGTCAACATCATCCCCTTATCATCCACAAGGAAATGGGTAGGCCAAATCAACTAATAAGAGTTTGTTGAAGATCATTAAGAGGATACTAAATGATAATAAAAGGCATGGGATTCCAAGCTTCACGTGGTAGTTTGAGATGATAGAGTGATAGTTAAAAAGGTAATAATGTATTTTACCTTTTGATTTAGTATATGGAATCCAAGCATGAATGGCTCAAAATAACAAGATAGACCTATACAATTATATCTAGATGTATGATGATGACATCATAGATGACATGTAGGAGAGAATGGATGAATTTTAAAGATTGACTAATATAAGGAAGGAAGCCTCTATAAAAAATGCAAAGTTGCAGTTGTAGGAAAAACATTTATATGATTAGAAGGCATTGGCTAGAAAATTTGAGCTTGGAGATTTGATCCTAATGTGGAATGCAAGAATTGAAGACAAAGGTAAGAATGAAAAGTTTGATCCAATTTGGCTTGATCCATATTTGATTGACTCTACATAGGGTTAGGATTCATATATTTTGAAAGAATTATTAAGTTATATTCTTGAATTGCTAGTTCATGGACAATTCTTGAAGAAGTACTTATGTTGAAGGTACTTTTCTTTCTATGAATAGTAGTATAGGGTTGTGTACACATTGTAAATCTTGTATATTTGTTTTCCTCTCTATGTATATTTGTTGTGTTTCCTTGTGTTTTCATTTCTCTCTAAAAATTTTTCATTAACCAAGTATGTGCTATGCTTCTACCAGAAAGTCTAAGCCCTCATATAAATATAGATTATTCATCATCCCTAGATAGAGCCACTGTTAACCTAATTTTTCACATTTTTGAAATCCTAAAAATTCATTGTGAAAATCTAGTTTTTCCATCTAAGCTATTAGGGTTTGCAATTCTCATGTTCAGTAGTGCCCTAGTTTATCTCTAGTTGTTGTGCCCTAATGTCTTGCATTTCTTTAAGTATTTTGAAAAAATTTAATGGTCACACCTTTGATTAGGATAGGAGATTTGAAAATTCTCTAGAGATTATTGTAAAATACTTTGAAAAACCCTAGTACCTTTCTAAGTGTATTCTATAGAGTTTTTTCTTTGTTATTTCTAAAAGCTCTTCCAATTTTTGTTTTTTCTTAACTCGTGACTCTATTTCCAACCCATGGTTATGTTGTAGTTATCTCGTGTCCTTCAAATTCCCTATTTGTAACCCTCCTGGTGAGTTATTATTGTAATCATTGACCTCCTTGAAGATCTACAAATATCACATTCTCGTAGTTTGAAGATGCAGTATATTTAACCAAAACAAAAAAAGTGAGGAAGTGACACCTATTTTGTGGGACGTAATAAAATATAGAAATCTGTAGTTGAGTGATAGCCATATGATCTTGCCAAGATCAATAATTTGTGTGTTCTCACAAAATAAAGTTGTGCAAAGTTTAAAGAAAGTGACATTGTGATATATTGACATGTGTCCTTATGGGGGTCCTAAGCTCTTACTTAAGTGTTACATTATAGTGTACCAGCTATCACACTAGGATTCATTCCTAATTCAGACTAAGTTTTCTTCTTAGGTTGTTTCTTGATCTTCGATCTAAGTGAAAATCAAGGGATGTCACATCCTTGCAAGATGAAGATGTTCAAAGTTTAAAGAAAGAGAGAGTGTAAGGGATCATAACGTGTCCTAGAGGGTCCCTAAAGTGTAGAATAAGATTTATTTTTCGTACCAATTAATAAAAAGGCAGATTGATGGCCCTCATTTTGTCACGTAATGAAGGTGTAAGAAATTTAAAAAGTGTGACAAAATGAGGAGTTGACAAGAGTCCCTGTGGGCCTATATTAAATTCAACAACCTAAAGAACAAGAATTTTCTTTGGCCATAGATTCATATGAAGATCAATAGTGGTCATATTCTCACAAAGTCAAAGTGTGAGGTTTTCAACTAAATCTAGAATCAAGAATTCAACACATGGAATTTGTGGGACCCACTTATGTTATGAGTTGCAAAAGGGATAATATTGGTATAGAGTACCAGAAGGCATGCTTTGATTACTCTATGTACTTAGTATGACAAAGATTAATAATTTCTCTTAATCATTAGATCAAGCTAAGATCAATGGTTGTGGCACTCTCATAAAATAAAGATGTTTGAAGTTTAAAGAAAGTAAGAATGTGAGAATTCACCGTGTGTTTATGTGGGCTAATTTTTTAATATAGTAGTAGGAAGGGATCTTAACCATCTATTATCTAAGGATCTAGGATTGACACAGGAAAAGGGGTGAATAACTAGGGCCAAAGGCTCACCCAACTATCCAAACAACCCTACAAGAGTTAACACAATGGAAGCAAACACAAGGAACAAAAACCAAAGGAGGAGGAAGAGTGTCATGCCAAGATTTTACAATACAGATTTGTAACCAATATTTTTTTATTTTTTTTAAATCAAGAAGTGATAGGAATAACACAATCATACTTAGAACTAAGTGGAAAGAAGAATGATAGATATCAATTCTTCACTATGCATGGTGCAATGGCTGTGAGCTCTTAATTCATCGCACTCAACATGAACTACTAGATGTTCAAGTGGGCTTATTTGGGACATCATAAGAGTAGGGCCTAAGGTATCAACTACGAATATGTGTTAACGTGTATTCTTTTGCTTTCAAGAGCAAGTTAATCATTATGTTGATGTAAATATCAAGATTACTTCATTCATTAATTATCATTATAGCTTGATCCATGCTATAATATCATATTTAACCATCCTACTTAAATATACATCTTTTATCCTACTGCTCACAATAACATTCTTTCCTACTATTATTTTAACCACTACCTTTTGATTGATTTTTATGTACATTGCAACAACTAACCTATACTATGATTTTAATATTTTTAACTATTTGGAGGAGTTGTATTCATTAATCCCTAACAAGAACCAGGACTATCACATTGTATGCCTATTTGTCTTATCATCAAATAGACGAATGTCTATTTCACTCCTAGTTATACTACCCTTGTCCATTAGACTTTTATTACAAATCCAAACATATACTACTTTCCTCTTTAAATTATAGTTTGTTAAATTATTAAACTTGAACACTATATTCCATCTATATATATGAACCATTAACTCATATTCTAAAATTTACATAAATTAAATCAACCCACTAACAATCATACTTATATCTTTCAACTTTATTTTAATACTAAAATATAAACCATTATATGTATTTTTTTTTCCAACCCCATCCTATTACTGCCATATACCAACATTAACATCATTACCCATTTTATAACTAATAATGATATAAGAAATGCTTCTCACTTACTAATATTATATTTATGTCCTATTAATATATTTGCTACAATTCATGTACCCTATACTAAATCTTAGCCTACAACCCAACTAAATGTCAGCTAGCTCCTATACTTATAAAATACGCATGGGTAATAGGATTACAAGATGGGTCTTACAACATCTTAGCTCATGTTATGCGCTGAGAAGGAAGGAGTATGACAAGACTTCCATTTTGCAAAGTCTTTCCACATGTTTCTTGTCAAATCTGCCCAATTGTACACCACCTTGCTTGGTTACGTGTGCTAGAAGGAGATGGATTAAGTTAGCAAGCACGTTGATGTCAAATCATATATCTTCCAAAGGCTAGTTTATGACACTTTTTCCAACTTGCAAGACCAAGTCGATAGGCTTCATTAAGGAGGTGGGTGGCAACTACCCCTGCTTGGGCGAAATTGTATGTGAACATAACCATTTTTCATGCTAAGTCAGCAAGGCGCCCAACATATGTGAAGGAGTTTTCTGACACATGTCAGATTTAGATTATCATGGTACTTGAGGAGGTCGACCTGAAAGGTTGCCATCTTATCAACGCACTTTCCTTTTGTTTTAAAAAGATTACATATGCTTGTTTTAGATTTTAAGCTTGGGTAGGATACATAGGTGGGTTCACATGTATTTTTCATGGCATTAAATGAGTTAAGTCGTTTAGGACTTGCACAACTTTCTTTGTTTTTTTTGTTTTGTTTTTGTTTCTTTAGTGTTTGGTTATTATATTATTGTTTTTTTTTTTTATAGAGTCATGTCATGGGTGTTGAACTAAGTCAGACATGCATTCATTAAGGAGGATGAATTATTAACTTTATTTGTTTTTTTGTTCGTTTTTGTTGGCCCACTTATTTTATTAATTTATTTGACTGTAATATATTGGGTATTTTTTTGTCTGCCCATATATTTTCCAGAGAGTAAATTTACATCTACAGGGTTGTTTTATTTTCTTTGAACTTATCTTGTTTGTCTAAGTCTTTTTTAGTGTTTTGTGCAATCATAAGATTGTTTAGATTTAAATGTCACTAGTATAGCTTCTTGTTTTTTAAGATTTTCTTATGTGTTCTATCTAGTAAATCATATTCAACATAGACCTCTACTTTTGCAATTTCAACAAGAACTTACATGGATCTTATGTGAATTTCAGGTGAGCATATCCCATGAGTGTCAGATTTAGGATACATCATAACATCTATATTACATAATTGAACCATCTACATGACCATTTACTAATTAATATAACTAAATGCATACAAAATTGAACTCCAATGTAACTCAACTAACAACTGAGAAGAAAAGTATTATCAATATAGCCATCCTTAATGGAGTATCAATGCTCACACAGTTCTTTTTTGACACATTCCAATTCAAAGTATAATTCAATTTTGCTTCCAATATTGAACATCTACAACTAATTATATTCTCATGCAATTATATGAAGATAAAGATGTCAAATAAGAAGACTCAATCCATTCACCATGATATAACATGATATAAGTTCTTTTCTCCACCCATACCAAATTTAAGCAATGATAGAACACCATCAACACAACATCAAATAATCACAAGGTGGTGGAGACCTTACTCACAATAGACAAGGAAGAATCACACAATAGGATATCTCAACAATCCCACAACAAGATATCCACTTGTCACAATACAACGAATGATCATCATGAGATGAATAACTAAACAGGCTCATCATCTTGCACATAATGAACTTCATGGCATCAAGCTTCCAATTCTTCAAATGATAATCTACAAAAGAAACACAAAATAGAAACCAATAAGAAACACAACAATAAGACAAGATTTAACACAAGACATCACAACACTTCCCATCCAAGGTTATGCACAAAGATTCAACAAATGAATCAAGAAATGGGTGAAGGTGGGCTCTCATCATGAGGAGGATTGCATAGCCTTCAAAATTCACATTTTTTCAATATCAAAATGCCCTTTCGGGGCAATCAACATGCTCACAATGCCCTTTCGGGGCAATCAACATCTTCCCTTCCTCATACCACCTTATACCTCCCAAGATGCAAGTGAGCAAGATAATTTGCATGCCATAAACATATTCAACCATCTCCACACAAGGGAGAACTCCTCAACTCCATGTGTGAGCCCAACTAACCCCTTCACCCCAGGCATCTCTTCCCTCCCAAGGGTGAGTGATGTCTCACACCCAATTCAAAAAACATATAACATGTAACAACAAATTCAAGAAAGACTCCCATAATACTACCACATGCAACATACAACAAGATCTATTCACAAATACACCACAAGACACCACGATCCCATCATGAACACACCATTTCTAACCTACATGCAAAATGAAGAGACTTCACGGATCATGTTACCAACCTTCCTCTAAGCAAGGCAATGAATACTTGTAGTAGAGCTCCCTCCTCTTTCTTCAACCCTATCAGTCTCTCTAAAAGTAGAGAGTTGCCAAGTGAATTTCAATTTTAGCCTTGCCTCTATTTATAACCCTCTTATTTTCGGATTCAATGAAGAATATCATTTTCATGGGGTCTCCTAGGTCCACTAGACACCATAGAGGTCAGTAATAACCCCCTAACCTATAGTACTAACATGGGTAGGGTTAATTTTAATCACAATTTACCCTAAAGTTACTTTGTGACCCTCCTGGAGCTAGGTAATTCAAATTTCCATTTTTTTTTTTTGTTAAAGGTGACAACCTTGTCCTCTCTTAACTAAGACAATAATCAAATTCCTCAATTGAGGTATTTATCATGGAATAAGGTGGCCACATGATCCATTGATGAATAACATGTCATTTCTCATAACAAGTATGGGTGTCAAGAGACACACACAGAACACACTAAAATGTCACACATGATATGTTTAAATCTACACATGCAAAACATACCACACACACACATCTCATGTTTATGATATAAGCACATCACAATGAGGTTCACGAATCTTACAAAGATTCACCTTGGCAGAGTCATTTAACATATGTCTATACCTTGTTTCCCCGTTAAAGTTTCCATGGTTCCTCTTCCTACACACTCAACTTAAACATTAGTAGCTCAATAAAATAATATACAACAGATGCAGATAATGAAAAATAATATAATATCACATAATTTGCATAACATTTACAATCAACTTCCATCTAATAATCCTCATAAAATATTCAAAACATTGAAATATCAAATATGTGTATCAACAATGATCTTTCTTAATATAACTCATTATCATTCCCCCAACTCTTTCAATGGAACTCTAAATCCTCTTTAGTAAATCATGAAAACATATAAAATGAATCTTAACATATATGTCCTAAGTGAAAATTGCTCATGTGCAGACTAGGTAACTAGTACCTTTTAATCAAATTAGGTATAGTGACAGTCCTAGCAATATCCCTTTATCACCTTATGAATGATTTGTGTGATTTCCTAGGGTTAACCCTTAGACTGATAGAATGTTTCAATAAATATGTCATAATAAGTTAGAGAAAATTTAACCATACCCATATGTCTGGTTATCATCATAACCTATGCTCATAGTTGTTCTTAGTAGAATGGATGTTATTTTATCTTTCCTAATTGCCTGGTAGAACATCCCTAGTATCTTGTAGCCAGGTTCTTAGCTTGAATAGTTTGAATCTCATTTTCATGTGATATTGACCTATTGTTATTAGATAGAGTATCAACATTATGATAATCTAAAATCTAGATCAGACTCCAAAAGAATCTCATAAATAATTATTAATAGCAAAAATGTCAATCATGACTTAATTTATCTTCTGCTCACATTCATTCCTTAAGATTTATAATAGGATCTGAGTGTGGGCCTTACATAAAGAGAAATACTTTTATTGATTCATCAAAATATCTTCATACATGCCCAGCTAGGTAAGTGCACAAAGTTGTGGTGCCAAAAGGGGGGTATAAGTGGACACCTTTTTCCTGAAATATGCAAATTTTGAACTTCAACAAGAATTTGAAGATAGTTATGCTCAAAATTTTCAGATATGACAAAAAAAAAAAGTCATAGTCCTTTGAATCTAGTTTCTAAACTACTAACTTTTTTTCAAAATTGTTTAGTTTTAGGTCCTCAAAAAAGGGGGCCACAAAAAGTGGTACTGTTTATTCCAAAAAAATATAACACAGTACAAAGTGTGGCCCCCCTAAATTTTTAACTTTTTTTAAAAAAAATTTTAATTGCTCTGGTCAAAAGTTACTTAACACTATGTAGTTTATCCCAAATTTTTCGAGTAATTTTATAATGTCTATTTTTTTTTAACAAATTTTTTAACTAGACACATCCCAAAAACGTGAAATATCTGTGTGCTCCCCCTAGAAATAATTGAAAACTAATCTAAAATCAAAACTTTTTTTTTTCAAAGTGTGTAGAATGGAGTCTAGTTTCTAAAAAACTAAGTTGTTACAAAATTCGATGAACGAGCTAAAATCTATAGCCCAATTAGTACGTGGTGGTTTTTAACAAAAAATGAACATACATTCAAAAGAAATTATAGATGAAAGGCTTGAAATAGTTCAAATTAAAAATAAATTATATGGTTAGATAGCTAACACAAAGACCTATAATGCTATGTAACCTGATCTTATCGATACCCAACCAGGAGAAATCTTGAAGGAGAGCACAGAAGAAAAATAATCATTTTTTGTATGTTTGCTGGAAAACATGTCTCAAGCCTCTTCATCAAATCCAAACCTTTGGGTTGGATCTCAAAGGCAAAACCAAGCCTTAGGCTTGGGTTTGATTAAGGTTTAAATAGTGTGTGCACCCTATAGCGTGCACGCGCTATAGCGTGCATGTGCTATTTAAACCTCAGCTCTAAATAACGCGTGCACGCTATAGGGTGCAAGCACTATAGCGTGCATGCTCTATTAAGATGTAAGTTGCAAAAGAGAACTAGGTGGGGGGGGGGGGGGGGGGGGGGTAGGGGAATGGCTATGTGTGTGCATGAAAGAGATGAAGAGAAAGTAGGGGATAGGAGAGGGGAGAGAGTACAGGATGGGAGAGAGAAAGTGAGAAAGAGTAGGGGTGGCAAAGAGAGTATAGGATGAGAGAGAGAGAGAGTAGGGTTGGCAAAGAGAGGAAGTGTGAGAGAGAGTACGGGTGGAAAAGAGAGAGTGCAGGATGGGGGAAAGAGATTTAAAGTAGGGGATGGGAGAGAGAGGAAGTGTGAGAGAGAGTACAGGTTGGGAGAGAGAGATTAAGAGTAGGGGATGGAGGAGAGAGAGAGTAGGTGATGGGAGACAGAGTGGGAGAGAAAGAACTTGAGAGAGAGGAGGATGGGAGTGCATGTGTGTGAAAGAGAGAGAGAGTATGGAATGGGAGAGGGGGAAGAAAAAGTAGCTCAAGAGAGAGTAGGGGATGAAAGAGAGAGTAGGCGATGGGAGAGGGAGTGGGAGAGGGGGAGATAGGGGGGAATAGAAATGTGTGTGTGTGTGTGTGTGTGTGTGTGTGTGTGTGTGTGTGTGAGAGAGAGAGAGAGGAGGGGATAGGAGAGAGTGTGAAAATTTAAGAGAGACTAGAGGGTAGCAGAGAGAGAGAGAGAGTGGAGAGGGAGAGAGTAAGAGTGAGAGTGAGAGAGAGAGTAGGCAGTGGGAGAGGGAGAGCAAGTGAGAGAAAAAGTAGGGGATGGAAGAGGAGAGAGGGGGGATGGGTGTGTGTGTGTCAAAGAGAGAGAGTCAAGAATGAGAGAGGGGAGAGAGAGATAGAGAGAGTAGGCAATGGTAGAGGGATGAGAGAGAGAGAGAGAGCGAGAGAGAGAGAGAGAGAGAGAGAGTAGGCAGTGGGAGAGGGAGTGGGAGGGAGAGAGAGGTGGAATGGAAGCATTTAAGAGAGATAGAGTAGGGGATGGGAGAGAGTAGGCAGTGGGACAAGTACCGCGAGAGAGAGAGAGAGGGGGGGAATGAGAATGTGTATTTATTTATAAGAGAGATAGAGTAAAGGATGGGAGAGAGTGTGAGAGTTTGAGAGAAAGTAGTAGAGGATGGGAGAGAGAGTGAGAGTAAGGGATGGGAGAGAGAGAGAGAGAGAGAGAGAGAGAGAGAGAGAGGAAGAAAGAGAACTTGAGAGAGATAGATAGTAGGCAGTAGGAGAGGGAGTGGGAGAGGGAGAGGGAGAGGGAGAGAAATAGGGGGGATGGGAGTGTGTGTGACAGATGTAGAGAGTAGGGGATGGGAGAGAAGAAGAAGAGTGGGGGGATAAGAGTGTGTGTATCTATGAAAGTGAGAGAGTAGGGGATGGGAGAGAGTGTGAAAGTGTGAAAGTAGGAGATGGCAGAGAGAGAGTACAATGATGGGGGAGAGAAAGTAGGTGATGGGAGAGGAAAAGAGAGAGGGGGGATGGGAGTATGTGTGTGTAAGAGAGATAGAGCAGGGGATGGGAGAGAGTGTGAGAGTAGGGGGTGGATGAGAGAGAGAGTGTGACAATGGGGGAGAGAAAGTAGGCGGTGGGAGAGGGAAAGAGAGAGGGGAGATGGGGGTGTATGTGTAAGAGAGATAGAGTAGGGGATGGGAGAGAGTGAGAGTGTGAGAGAGTAGGGGATGGGAGAGGAGAGAGGGAGTAGGGGATGGGGGAGAGTATGAGAGTGTGAGAGAGTAGGGGATGGGAGATGAGAGAGAGAGCAAGGGATGGGGGAGAGAAAGTAGGTGGTGGGAGAGAGAGTGGGAGAGGCAGAGAGAGCTTGTACAAGATGGGAGAGAGAGAGAAAAGAGAGGGAGAGAGAGATAGTAGGTAGTAGTAGTGTGAGTGTGAGAGAGAGTAGGGGGTGGTAAAGAGAGTACGACGATGGGGGAGAGAAAGTAGGGAGTGGGAGAGGGAGAGAGAGGGGGAATGGGAATGTGTGTAAGAGTGAAAAATTAGGGGATGCAAGAGAAGAGAGAGAGTAGGGGATGGGGAAGAGAAATTAGGTGGTAGGAGAGGGAGAGAGATAGGGGGGATGAGAGTGTGTGTGAGAGATCTAAAGAGCCGAGGATGGGAGAGGAGAGGGGGTGAGAGAGGTAGAGAGAGTAGGTGGTGGGAGAGGGAGAGTGAGACAGAGTAAAGGATGGGAGAGAGTAGGAAGAGAGAGGGAGGGTATGGGAGAGAGAGTAGGGAGGATACAGAGTAGGGAGGATGGGGAGTGATGTGTTTTGAGAAAGTAGGGGGTGGCAAAGAGAGAGTACGACGATGGGGGAGAGAAAGTAGGCGGTGGGAGACAAAAAGAGAGAGGGGGGATGGGAGTGTGTGTGTAAGAGAGACAGAGCAGGGGATGGGACAAAGTGTGAGAGTGTGAGAGTAGGGGGTGGCAGAGAGAGAGTACGATGATGGGGGAGAGAAAGTAGGCGATGGGAGAGGGAAAGAGAGAGGGGGGATGGGGGTGTATGTGTAAGAGAGATAAAGTAGGGGATGGGAGAGAGTGAGAGTGTGAGAGAGTAGGGGATGGGAGAGAGTGAGAGAGTGTGAGAGAGTAGGGGATGGGAGAGAAGAGAGAGAGTAGGGGATGGGGGAGAGCATGAGAGTGTGAGATAGTAGGGGATGGGAGACGAGAGAGAGAGAGCAGGGGATGGGGGAGAGAAAGTAGGCGATGGGAGAGAGAGTGGGAGAGGCAGAGAGAGCTTGTACAAGATGGGGGAGAGAGAGTAGAGAGGGAGAGAGAGAACTTGAAAGAGAGAGATAGTAGGTAGTAGTAGTGTGAGGGTGAGAGAGAGTAGGGGGGTGGTAGAGAGAGTACGACGATGGGGGAGAGAAAGTAGGCGGCGGGAGAGGGAGAGAGAGAGGGAATGGGAATGTGTGTAAGAGAGACAAAGTAGGGGATGGGAGAGAAGAGAGAGAGTAGGGGATGGGGGAGAGAAATTAGGTGGTAGGAGAGGGAGAGGGAGAGAGATAGGGGGAATAAGAGTGTGTGTGAGAGATCTAAAGAGTCGAGGATAGGAGAGGAGAGGGGGCGAGAGAGGTAGAGAGAGTAGGTGGTGGGAGAGGGAGGTTGAGAGAGAGTAAAGGATGGGAGAGAGTAGGAAGAGAGAGAGGGAGGGTATGGGAGAGAGAGTAGGGAGGATAGAGAGTAGGGAGGATGGGGAGTGATGTGTTTTGAGATAGTGCATACGCACTATAATGCGTACGCGCTTTATAGTGCATACGCGCTTTATAGTGCATACGCGCTTTATAGTGCATACGTGCTATAGTGCGTACGCACTATCTCAAATCACCAAAAAAAGGTCAAAAACCAACCTTGGGGCCCATTTCATCCATTTTTAACTTTTGGTTTGTTATGCTCTCTGTTATTCCGACAGAAAACACAGGTTTCAACATCTAGCAAACACTATTTCAACACTTTTGGAAGCTAGCAAACACCAAATTCAATCATTGGATACATGATTTGAAGAATTTTTGAATATTCTTTTAATAGAAAAGGTTAGTGCAATCCATTTTAAATATTTTTTGTTGATATATAGATACAAATTTGATTATAATTTGATATGTTATGTAATATATAGTGAATTCATTAAAAATTGTATGTTTGAATGAAATGTTATTTCAAAATGGTTAGAAATTTGATAAGTCGTTTGATATATATTGTGTATTCATTCAAATAATTATAATTTTTATATGTAATTGAATAATTTGTAATTTACACATTTTAAGTAAT